>LOEQ01008918.1:22037-40725 GCA_001685075.1 Bramus lutescens | reverse complement strand
ATTTGTGAGTTTACCCCTAAATAAATAACCATCTATTTATCAATTCTGAGCTAGCATGGGATTTCTTTTAAAGTGTCCATGGCACAGGGTTGTGAATAAATGGCATACCCTTGAGCCCTGGAATGTTATGGATTTTTTCCCACTATTAATCAATCTGTCAAGAAAAAAAGTACTTTTACCAATAGTTATTATATTTTTACTTAAGTTAACTTATATAGGCATGATACTCACTATAATATGCATCGTCATCATCTTAAGACAAAAAGTATTTTACTTTTTCTTAAATTTAATTTTAAATGAACTGTGTTGGTAGATGCATCAAATTCCAAAGAGAATGCTTAGTGGCATGATAACATGTATGGTAGGATATTAGAAAGTACACAGTCAGGATTCTAAGACTTTCCCACCACGTGACTCAGGGGAAATTACTTAAAGTTCATAAGAAACATTGCTTCAAAAGGATTTCCTCAGAACAAAATGATCATAATTTTAATTATCTTTTTGGTTTTTATTAGCTCCATGTAAGTCAATGCCAAAAGTCTATAATATCTCATTACTATCATCTCTCCATCATCAACAGGGAGAGATCCACTCTGAGTGATTGGGATAGGCATTTGTGAGCTTCATTGAGGTACTTGGGTGTTGACTGAGTTTTCTGTCCTGCCTGGTTCCCACAGTCACTAAGTCCCAAAGAAATCACAGAGAGGTCTACATTAACTATAAACTGATTGGCCCATTAGCTCAGGCTTCTTATTAACTCTTATAATTTATATTAGCCCATTATTCTTATCTATGCTATCCATGGGGCTCTGTACTTTATTCAGCGAGGCAGTCACATCTTATTTCTTTTGTGGCTGGGTCAGGACTGAGTACTAGAACTTCCTTCTTCCCAGAATTCCCCTGTTCTCATTGACCTACCTCTACTTCCTGTCTGGTTGTCCTGCCTATACTTCNAAACTGATTGGCCCATTAGCTCAGGCTTCTTATTAACTCTTATAATTTATATTAGCCCATTATTCTTATCTATGCTATCCATGGGGCTCTGTACTTTATTCAGCGAGGCAGTCACATCTTATTTCTTTTGTGGCTGGGTCAGGACTGAGTACTAGAACTTCCTTCTTCCCAGAATTCCCCTGTTCTCATTGACCTACCTCTACTTCCTGTCTGGTTGTCCTGCCTATACTTCCTGCCTGGCTACTGGCCAATCATCATTTATTTAAAATACAGTTGACAGAATACAGACAATTATCCCACACCACTTGGGGTGTTTGTACTATCTCCAGGACACAAAGTCACACTAAGATCTTGATGTGAAAATGTACAAAACATTTGTAGCTTTTATCCCATGCCTATGAAATTCATTGCTTTCTTTCTCTGTGCTGAACACAGGCAATCATACTGCTGGGCGTTTGTTTGTTTGTTTTTTATTAATTAAAATTTTCATTTATTTTATGTCCCAATCACAGTTTCCCCTCACTCCTCTCCTCCCACTACCCCTACCCCACATCCCATTTTTCCCTTCTCCCCATTCCTCCTGTGTCTCAATTCAGAAAGGGGCAGGACTTCCCATGGGCATCAACAAAGCATGGCACATCAAGTTGAGAAAGACCAAGCTTCTCCCCATCCATCAAGGCTGGGAGAAGGCAAGCCAGCATGGGGAATAGGTTTCCAAAAGTCAGCTCAAGCTCCAGGGACAGGTCCTGATCCTATTGCTAGGAGCTCCATGAACAGACCACTGCTTGATGTTTTAAAATGCTGTGTAGCTTGGTTGTTTTCTGGCTTAATTGTGCCCATAAACACATGGGTAAGTCTCAGGCTTACTCTGATAAGTATTCACAGGTAGTTGCTTCCCTAGGCATCAAGCTTATGTCATCATCTTCTCTCCCTGCTTCATATCTATCCTATAATCTTTCTCTTCCTTCGAAATCTTTTCTTTAATACCATCTTCTGCAAATAGAGTATTTCAGAGAAGAAAGTACCAATGCAGTCACTGTCAAGACGGGCCAACCTTGTGCCCATGCATGCTAAGGGAGCTTGTTGTCTATGCAGCGCTTACAGTGTGATATGGCATCTTTGTTTTAAACTTCACATCTACCAAACTTTTAAAGCATCTGTGTATAGAAAGTATTTCATAATACTCCTTTGAATTATTCTGATCAAGTTCTCATTTTTACTAAAAAGAGGAAAATATACACTGTGGGTTCTGATCTACTTTCTCAATTATCTTGCTCGCCTTTTCCACATATACTACTTTCTCTTCTCTTCTCGCCATGATCATGGCATGATAAGTGAATTTGGTATCAAATCAGAAGAATGGGAAAGGATATTGTTTGCATCAGCAACAGTCAAAAATAGCTCAATTTTGGGACATGATCATACATGATATAAAAAGAAAAGAATCCCTGAGTTGTAGGAGCTAGATTGATAATTCATCAAGAGATGCTAAGAACTTGAAAACCAACCATGATTTTAGCTGTAGTTTGAATGACTAAAAGAACATTGATAAGTTTTTTTCTAGTTTAAATACATAAATTAAAAATAGTCTCCAGTAAAACTTACTTTATAAAGCTTATGTATTTGCTGTTGTTGCTAGGCTGCATTTTTTTTGTAACAAGGACACCATTTATTGTAATAAGATAGTTTATAAAGATATGCAGTAGCAGACCATGGAATGAATTGAAATTCTGCAAAGGAGAGCTCTTAGCATGCAAAATAAAAATTAGATCATGATGCAGCCTTGTGTATTCATGTTATATTAATCTAAACAATGCTTGATCATAATGTGTTGGTGAACTTGCCCAACAAATCTGCTCTAGCAAACAAAACACCAGATGCAATGCTTAGAATGGTAACTTGTTAAAATTAGACTCCTTTGGTAGAAAAGAAAGTGGAATGCTCTGAATAAATGTCATTAGCATTTGGTGTGGACGGAAGCAAATTACTAATAACATTTCAACTTACTCAGTTGCCATTTTTAAAAATATATTTGGAGTGTTAAAATAGAAGGTAGAATAATAATATAAAAATTTAATATTCATAAGTTTGCTTTCTAAAATGCATCTTTCTGTTGGCCACAACTCAAAAATTTTCCACAGTTGTCTCTGGAAAGTAGATGTGCTTTATAGGAACTTCAGAAAAACACTCGAACTGCACAAGGAAGTAGGGGTGAGTCTGGGATTGAAAGGACAAGAGACAGAAACTGTCTTTTACAAATATCTGATATAGGAAAGGGTTCTACAGGAGATTGGGCCATATGTCTAGATTCTTTTCCATTCAAGCATCCATGGTCTAGATAACAAGATTTAAGCAAAAAGAGTTGTCTTTTTAGTTGTTCAGAAGACACATTCCCAGATGTACAGTCTAGTCTCTCAGTCCCTTAAGGTGTTAAAAGAAAAATCAATTAATTCAGTGAAAGTTCCCCAAGCCAATTGAATTATCTGAATTGTTTGTCTGTGTGACTGAATTAGGTCAGTAAATTTAGTCAAAATAGTAGATTTTTTTGGCACAAAACAACTCTGTCTGGGAAAATAGATTTAGATTCAGTATTTCTTGGGGAGGGGTGAGGACTGCAAAGCTGACACATTTTCGTCTTCATTGCAGCAAATCTAGATCTTCATGCTGCACATTTGAAACTTTATGCTATGCATTACATATTTTTCATGCTACACATTACATGTTTTTCATGCTATACATTTTCATCTTCATAGTACACATTTGTGTCTTCATACTACACATTATATCGTCATGGTACACATTTATATCTTCATGCTAAAAAATTATATCTTCTTCATGCTACATATTTGCATCTGCATACTACACATTTACATCTTTTTATGCTGCACATTTGCATCTTCATGCTACACATTACATCTTCATGCAACTTCATGCTACATAACTAGTGACTCTTCAGTAACTTGCTGAAGATGTATGTAACCAAGTTAAATCACAGAATTGAATAGAAATTGAATTTACCTCCTGAAACCTAGGAGAGTAATGAATATGAGAGTCCATACCTGGCCTTCAAGTGTTTTTCCCGGCCTAAAACATACTCTTTGTAAAGCCGCTGGGCTATAATAATAATGTTTCCGAAGGAAACATTGAAGAAGATAGAACATTCTCTTCCCCAAAGTGATCATCCTGTGTTCCATGTCTATGTAGTAGCAAAGACTACTGGAAAGAGAAGTGGGATGGGTCCTCTGCCCTCTTCTCCATGAATGACCTCATCATTTGAATCTCACTGTTATCCAAAGGAAACCTTTGTGCTACTCAAGCTTAGCACCTAGTAGTCCTTAATACCTTATATCAAATAATGATATGATATTTTGCATATAAAATTTAAATAAATTAATATTAAATGGATGGATAGCTGGGATTTATAGTAGAGCCTATCTCCTCTACTCTTCACAGGGTCTACATGGTTTATTAAAAGGCTTAACACAGGACCATTCAGAACCCAATTATTCTTTCCATTATTTGAAAGCCTTATTTCATACCTGTGTTTACCATTTGGCTCTTAATTTTTATAACAGCAATAATTATGTATATCAAGAAAAATACTTACTGAATGGTTACTGTGTGCAGGGAATTGCCTTCAGCATTTGGTAATTATTATTATCTTTAATTCTTCTAGAACTAATGAAGTCAGTATAAATAGCGTTGTATTATGTAAATGAGGAAGTCGAGGAGGATAACTTACTTGCTGGATATGGCAGAGCTGCTCAAGGGGCAGAAATGAGTAGCTTCTGCACTGGGACCTGCTCTCCTGGCTAGAAAGCCATATTACCTTCTACTCAGAGCCCTGCTTCTCATTATTTTCTGTTAATGCATGGTCCCTCTTCCTGATTAGATATTAATTAATCTCTTCCTGCTTCCTCTTCTCTTCTTCTTCCTCTTCTTTCTCCTCTACCTCCTCCTCCCTCCTCCTCCTCTTCTTTCTTCTTCTTGACAGGATATAAATTAAGCTTAATCTTTTCCTGCTTCATCTTCTCTTCCTCCTCCACCACCCTCCTCCCTCCTCCTATTCTTTCTTCTCGACAGAACTAGTCATGGCACAGTTCAATAGTATATATTTACTTATTTGTTTATTAGCTAACCAATATTCTCAGCTGATAACCATGTTTGCATTTTTATGTAATGAGAGCTACTAAAATATATATTTTTTAAAGAACAGTATGTTTGTGTTCAAAAGCTCACTTTACTCTTTGTGTTGTGTGAACTTGAAGTTGGAGTAAGAGAAATGACAAAATGATTTGTGATTTAATTAGTGGCTTAACTTTTCCTCATGCTGTGTGTTAAATGCAGGGCCTACTACATGCTACCCATCTGTTATACTCAAGCCATGTGCCCTGTTCTTTAATAGGCAAACAAGTGTTTTCAGGTGAAATGTAAGTATCATTTATTTACACTGCATGCATATCACAAACAGACAGGTTCTTTCGTCATCATCGCATGAACCACATGCAAATGCTTCCACACTCCATTCCTGCCAAATCTACTGGATTTCCCCACACTGCATACATGTAACTGTTTCTAAGCAGGAGTCATATAGTACAACAAATCAGATCATTCATGAAATCTGGCTGTGATTCTATTAGTGACTAGCATTCCAAAATATTTCAGCAGTGCATTAAAGCCGATTAGTACTGCCAATCAATTAAGAAAAATCTTTTGATCCCCTAAGTAATATTTTGTGGTATGTAGAATGCTCCTTATATCATTTCATTTCATTTCACAGCAAGTTTTTTCACCACTTCAAGTTAAGAACATCTAAAATTCATTTCATTATTTTTCCTTCAAAACATTCTTCTTTGGGACTGGTGACTCAGCTAGGAAAAGGTGCCTGATCAGCCTGCCCAAGCCTGATGATCTGATTCAATCCAGAAGACCCACATAGTAGGAGAGAACTAACTCCTACAAGCTGTCCCCTGGCCTCCATCTATGCTCCATGGCACATGACCCCCCCCCTCAAGTAATTAAAAATAGTGAAAAGTTCACTTGTTCATTTTCTGTCTAAAATTGGTCCTTACTCACCCAAACTATAGCCATGAGAGCCATCATCTATTAACCTTATTATCTCCATGGAGAAAGGAGCAATATTCTGCTCCCCAACTCTCTGTTGCCTCTCACCTTACATCCACCATCCCTCGCACAGTAGCCTCTCAGTTAACCTGCTGGTTCCTATGAGGCCCCTTTTCGTTTTCTGTACTGATTAAAACTCTAGTGGGATCGAATGGGACCCTTTTAGGAATTGTTTTACTTCCCCTGTGTTGAAAGGAGGGGGCTGCTTGTTTGTCCCTGCTGCCCAGAACGGAAATAATGACACAGAAACTATATTATTTAAATCACTGCTTGGCCCATTAGCTTTAGCTTCTTATTGGCTAACTCTTATATATTAATTTAGCCAACTCCTTTAATCTGTGCATCACCACTAGGTCATGACCTACTAGCAAGGTTTCAGCACGTCTGTTTCCTGCGGTGGCTCCATGGCTTCTCTTTACCTCTACCTCCTTTTTCCCAGCATTCAGCTTAGTTTTCCCTACCTATCTCTGTTCCCCTATAGCTCTACTATAGGCCCAAAGCAGTTCCTTTATTTATCAGTGGTAATCACAGCATATAGAGGGAAATCCCACATCACCCCTGTGACCAAAGAATAGAGACCAGACATCAGAGGAAGGCAAAGCATCAGCTTGGGTTTGATTTTGACCTGTCTCAGACTACTACTAAGCTGTCTTTTTTCCCTTCCTCTTCTAGCCAGTGCTCCAGTCAGCCAAATCACTTGTCCCTTCTAAATGAGAGCCGGTCTCAGGTTGATTCAGACAATATTGATTAGTGTATCCCTAGAGAGACCATCCTTCCACCTTCAGTTTCTGAGGTCCTTATTAGATGTTGTTCAAATTGGTGATTTTCCTGGGTGTCACTTTTTGGTTGGTTTTCTCTGAGATGGTGGTCTCTGTCTTTTATATCATTGCTTGCCTACTACCAGAATTTGCTCCTGGTGAATCAATGTCAAATGGGCAGAGGAGGTGATAGATGAATGATTGGGTCTGTTTTCTTCTTCCTGTGTGTTTTCCTAACTAATCAGCTGTTTTCCCAAAATAATTTCCCCAGTTATAAATTTTTATCAAAGTATTAGAAAGTAGTACCCGGGAAGAGATACCCAACCGTGATTCCTACACTGCTCATTGTGAAAGATTTTCAAGAAAATCCTGAAGATAACATTTTTATTCTTTTCTAACATACCTCACTCTGCTTTTATGTTCATCTCCATCTGAACAGAGAAACTGTGCATTTAAATTATACTTACAAGCATTACTTTGATGGCAATGTATATTTTCAATCAAATATGTTCATAACTGTGAAAGTAAGAATATTAATTTTGCTAGTATGAGTGGAAAAAAAAACAAATTAGGTTTAAATACTTCTTTTTAGAAATGCTTCAAAATCTTCATAATCTCTTATTAATAACTTAGAGTTTAAAATTTGTTTGGATTTTTCTGGGCCAGAACAGAAATAAATATGCATGCACATCTATTCTTAACAAGCAAGTCTGAAAATGGCTGCTTCCTAAAATACTCTGGATTTTAATTAGTCACTCTCTTCATTTTATTAGCTTCTTTCAAAATTCAGATTCTTCCTTTTGTTCCCAGCTCCATAACATATGCTGATATCCTGTGGTAAAAGACCTATCAAGTTGAGTAAATAGTCCATTTTCCAGCTTAGCAAGCCAGAACCAAGTGGTAGGTGCTTTACATTAGATTGGATCTAATGTGCTGTTTGGCAAATAGAAACAGGGTTGAATTATCCACGCATCAGGATGCTCATAGGCTCACATTACTTAAATAGTTAATGTTCCACAGTAAATGTTCCATTCAGGGAATCCTGTGAAATAGTTTTACTGAATATAACTACCTAAAATTGATTTAATTAATTTAAATATAATAAAAATAAACAGTTTTTCAATCATGAAAAGGACAGGAGATTTTATCCATAGCAGAGCTGGAGAATTTCAATTGAATACCACTTTGTCTTCATCTAGTATCTAAGATTTCGAAACCCTAGTAAGAAAACTTCTCAGGCTCCCATTTAAAAAGTTCAAAACTGGGTAAAAAGCCAAACATTAGAATGGAGGCTGCTGTTACATGTTCATTCCCCTCCTTATTCTTGTATCTTCAAAGAACTCAAAATAATCTGTCTCCTCTCGGGATACCACTTCAATTTGTTGCAAAAGTAAGATCATAAAGTAAATAAGTAAATGAATCCTCTTGACCACTCTGACTGTATTACTAAGTCAGATTTTTGTGTGTGTATTATACATACACACACACACACACACACACACAGATACACACACATATGTATGCCAAACACATTTGAATTAAATACTGGTTGCAAGTTAATTTTAGTAATTAAACACACTTTAAATAACAAACCAAAACAATCCACAAGCAATTGTACTCAAATAACTACACTGGAGTGGTGACTTTTTAAAATTTTAGTTTTAAAGATTACTTTATAGATTACTCAGCTTCACTGTGCCATTTTCATTCCTATGTGTTATTGTATGTAGTTAGCTGTTTCTGTCCTACTCTGCCCTGCAGCCATTCAGTCCCCTAAAGAAATACACAGATGCTTATAATAATTATAAACTGCTTGGACTATTAGCTCAGGCTTATTATTAACTTTCTTAAGACTTCAATTAAAACATGATTCTTAGCTATGTTTAGCTATATGGATTGGTACATTTTCTCAGTAAGGCATTATCATTTTGCTTCCTCTGCAACTGACTGGTTATGTGTCTCTGCCTTTCCTCTTCTGAGAATTCCATGTATAGTCTGGCTGTCCTGCCTATACTTCCTGCCTGGTTACTGGGCAGTGTTTTTTATTAAACTAATATGAGTGAAAAATCTTTAGAGTGAGCAAGAACATTATCCCACAGCAATTATACCTTGTTCTAATTCACCTCTCTTCTCCATTATTCTTTTCTCTTTTTCCTGGGATGGCATTGAAGCATGGTTTTCTTTATCAATGAATTATAGTTATACCAGCTGTGGTGACTCATCGAAGAGACCGATGCAGGAGGATCACTGTGGGTTTGAAGCCAATCTGAGCTCCAGTGAGACTCTATCTCAAAATAAACAAAACAAAGTGGTTATAGATACAGTTGTCAGCTTATTAATTATACTGAACTTGACCATTATAAATTTTTGATTGCTTTTTAAATTTTCCTTTATTTTTTTAAATAATAATATAATTATGTAATTTCTCCTTTTTCTCTTTCCTCCCTCTAAACCCTCCCATATGTCCCCTTCTTACTCTCTTTCAAATTCATGGCCTCTTTTCTCATTGGATGCATATATATAGATAGAGATATATGTGTGGGTACACAAAAATATTACTAAAATAATTTATATAATATATAACGTATAATAAATTATTATCTATTTAATATTGTATAATTATCTATTATAATACATTTATTATTGTTGTATTATATTTAGGAATATACACATATATAGTCACATGCCAGGTGATATGTCTCTGCCTTTCTTCATATATGAATATACATATATGCATATATTCCTAAATATAACCTGCTCAGTCTATATAATGTTACTTGTATATATGTTCTCAGGGCTTTTTATTGGATAACCAATTGGCATGCTCTTTCCTAGGTAAAACTATTTCTTTCATTCTCAGCATTCCTTATTTGCCTGAAATTCTTTGTGTAAGGTTGAGGCCTCATGTCCCTCCCCTCTCCACTGTAGAATATCTGCTGCTATTGTCCTGGTTCAGCTCAGCAAAGAGACTATTAAATCTTAACCCCCTTCTGCTGTTATTTGGGTTAATCATTTCTTATCATAAAAAGTGGTAGGGAATTCCCACTATCCCTCAAAGCTATGCTTAACATGTAATTATCATGTATTTGCTGGAATTTTAAAACTCTTGTCAATTTAATGAAATTAGCAAAATATATTGATCATGAAAATAAACTGCTGAGTAGGAAAATTCCACCCGACTGTTAATTTTTGCTTTTGTATTTAAAATGTAACATCACGTTGAAATACAAAAGCTTTTCCCTACAGCCGTCATGCTTTTCAGACAACAAATGGCACATCTTGGCATTGATAGCATATATTTAGTTACAAGATGTGCATGCAATAAGTAGGAATTGATTTGTGTGACTTGAAGCATAGTGAATATTTAATACATTTGCTGTAATCAATATTTATCCTCTGGAGAATGGAGTGATTTGAAAATAATAAGTTTTAAATATAAATTAAGTCAAGACAAATAGTTATCATTATGCTTTTTCACTGTATCTAGCAGTTGAAAAATCAGAATTTTAGTTATCGACACAGGGGAAATGATGTATGGTTTCCCATGCAAATAGCCAAATAGATTAAAAACTAAAAGAATCTATTAAATTTCTTTTATAATGTGCAGAATATAAAGGATATCAATCTTCTCCATCATAACTGTTTCTATGGCAACTTGAGAAATCGTGTGCTCAAGAGAAATTTGCCAACATGATTTTGCATTGTCTCACACACACGCCACACACACAGACACACATACACACACAATAATGGAAGAAAATACATCTATAACTTCTAGGCATCAGGTTTCCAAAGTACAATGCGTTTGCACATTTTAAATTGCAGGGGGGAAAGGCTATCAACAGAACAAGATTTTGAAGTAGATGTTAAATTTATTGACTAAAACTTAGAAAAAAAAGAAATTTCCTTAGTCTTATACTGACAAAAATTTTAGTAAATATTAAGTGAAAAAAATTTCCTTAAAGAAGATAGCATACACCAACCAAACCAAATGGACAGGCTTAATCTCACCCATTTTAAGATTCAGCAGCAGCCATTTACCGCAGACACATTGAAAAAAGACTAACAAGTTACAGAACTTCTTGAGCATCCTTGAACAAACTACAGATAAACCCAACTTGAAAGTTTGATGAGGACTATTCCAAGGTTTATTTTCTCTACCTCCACCTGAAGGGAATAAGTAGTCATGGCAACTGATTTCAAGGTGGCAGCCTCAGAATGGATATTGGTGTAAAGCAGGTAAAGTCCACATTAAATCTCTAGTTGGGCCTATACAGCTACACAAAGTGAAGAAGAACTCTTAAAAGAAACCCCACACTAGCTCAGAACTGAGTATAATAGAGAGTTATTTATTTAGGGGTAGACTCACAGATCACAATCCTCTGCTGGAAAGGGGAACAGCAACCGAGTCCTACAGCCAGATGCACACTTTAATAGGCATAAATAGTATAAGAGGTCACACCCAAGTGGGTGGGTAACTTAAAGGCTACTGGAGGTATGAATTCCTACAGCACACCAAGTATTACTTTCTTTGGATAAAACTATATAAACCACAAGCAGAATTGTTTAAAAGAAAAATATGCATGGTAATCCTTTAAAAATCTAAGAAAAAAATCTTATTAACGAGGTTATGCTATCTCAAAATTAAAGTCCAAACTACTGTCTCATTAAGATAATTATGCTGAATATGGTCTTAAACCCATGGGAAAATCCAGGCATGTTTTCACTGTATTTTGAATGATGAATAATGACTATTGGTAATATGAAAGGTGAACAGCTTCTTGCCTAACTCCATGAAAACCTAGGGAACATGCCTGCTGTTTCCCAGCCTGAGACAACCATTAGACCCTGAGCCACGGAAGGATACATATAGTTATTCTTCTGAAATGTGCCCCAAGCTCCTTAGTAAAAAATCAGATTTTCCCTGAGAAATGTATTAAGGTAGGACAAGAAATACTCACAGTTAGATAATGCTTATTATACAGGTGTTAAGATAGTCTCACAGCATTAATTTCCCCAGAACTGAATCATGGGGAATTTCAGTTCATATTGTTCTTGAAGTAGCCTTGAAAACTATGCTAACAATAAACTTTGGAAAGATTATTTTTCCTGATTGTAGTTTGATTGATTCTGGCTGGGTTTTTTGTTTTGTTTCGTTTTGTTTGGTTGAATAAACCAAACAGATGTTATTTTTTTAATTTTTATTTAAAAATTTTTTCATGTCATGTTTTTAAATCATATTCTTTCTCCTCCCCAACTCCTCCCAATTTTGTGGGGTTTTTTTCTTACTCTCTCTCTCTAAAACGAACAATAGAAAAACTGACAGCTTAAAATTATCAAGAAAACACAAAATACCAAAACAAAAACACACAAAAATTGTGGAGTACTCCAGGATACAGGGCCTGCCCTGGAATGTTGTTGATCCACCTAGTGATAAGATACTACACTGACTAAAGCTGATTTCCAATTTCCTGGCAGATGCCATTTGCAAATTGTATCCAATTCCTCTTCTCAGTGGTGGCATTCTGGCTGGTTTGAACTTGTTCAGATCTTGCATATGCTTTCATTGTCTCTCTGAGTTTGTATATGTATCAGTCCTGTTGTGTCTGAAACATGCTGTTTCCTTGGAGTCATCCACTACTTCTGACTCATAATCTTTCTGCCTCTTCTCCCACGCAGATTCCTGAGCCTTGAGAAGATGAATTTGATAAACGCATTTGAGATAGTGCTGAGTGTTCTAAAGTCTCTCACTCTCCACTCTTTGTGGTTCTTGCTATTTTTCTTTAGTTAGTCTGATTTGACATTTGGGATTTTGGCATGCTTATTTGCTTTGTAAATTGCTTCAGGTAAGACAGGGTTCTTTTTTTCTAAAATTGTCATTTCTGCCTGAGTCTGTCAAGTAGGATCGTTCCATTAGTGTTCTTTGTTCTCCTGTAGGATGTGAAACTTTTACACATTACAGTAAGGGGAAATATACTGTATGAAACTATTGTCATATGGCACAAAACTGTCATCTCAGATAGTTACCATATAACTGGGTGTGGCTGGGATTTCCTGTGTTCTAGTTGTGAGATTAAATGTGTCTCACTACTATATGTCATTGAGGATGAAAAAAGATGGCGAGACTCTATTACAAAGTTTGAGATGTCGAGCAAGTTGACTTTATTATTTTTGTTATAGCCACTAATTTATGATGAAGCTTTTTAGTAGAAATAGAAATGAAAACATTTGCTCTTGGCCTGCAGCAAAGTAAAGCTCAACTTCGCTAACCTTGCCACAGCTTTCAAATGATTTTTGCATTCATATTTGGAGAACATTTGAGCGCTCTGAAGTTCCAGGTCCCACATCTGTCACCAGGGCACAGACAGAGTAAGACCGTGTCTTGTCATCTGTCACTGGGTCACAGACAAAGACCATGTCTTGTCATCTGTCACCGGGGCACAGACAGAATAAGACCATGTCTTGTCTTGTAAGTTTCACTACTTACAACTCTTGATATTTCTTGAACCTCTTTGGGTGAGATTTATTTCTAGACCAAGTGCCAGACTCAGCTCCCTGACTGCCACCACACCCAGCCTTCCATATTTTCTGCTTATAGTTGCTCTCTTTAGTTCCCATAGGCCCCTTAAAGTCCATCATACTGAGTTCTCATGTTTCTCAATCAGCCCAAACCTTGGCAATATGTCAGCAATCAAATATTTCCGCTTATACCACTCCTATCCGAGGGCTCCACTGGGTTGTGGTCTAGCCTTTTTTATTTTTACTTTTCCATTTCATTTATTCCCAATGCAAATCCTTGGTTATGAAGTACACGAAATGGCTATTCCATACCAATTTAATTCCAGTTCCCAAAGCTGTTACTGTAACAAGGAAGAGTTAAAACTCCATGGTCCTGAGGCATCCTCTGCTTTCCAGTTATCTGCACATCATGAAGCCCAAAGGAGACAATGGAATTTGAGTGATGCTCTGGAGTAATGAAAAGGCTGCTTCCGCTGGTTCTCCTCAGTGTCTCCATCATCAGAAGTGGTAACGTCGCAGGAAGCTGTCCACTTTCCAGAACAATCCACATTATAGCTGCAATTAAGCACTCAAGGAGACTACGGAGCATTAAGTCTTCTCAGATCCCACGGGCGGCCTATTTCCTCACTCCTGCAGCATGTGATTTTCTTTTATTCAGTTAGATATTGTCATTGGTTGCATAGTAATTGCTTACGGTATGAGATAATTTATAATATTCTAATGATCACATTCAATTGTAGCAATCAAAGAAGGACAATAGTTCATCTGGTGCTAGTTTCTGTATACCAATACTAGACCTATGGAATCTTCTAGTACTGACTTTATTGGTAGATTATAAACAAACTAAAGATTACCTACATTTTAACTATTTTTAAAAACATTTTCAGCCATTCACTCAAAGTTGAATGCCTTACTAATTAAGGAAGAAGTACCTGAGAAGAGATTAAAAAAAAAATAGAAACTTCACCCCACAAGGATTCGGTTGTAAAATATTAAAAACACCTATGAATTTAATTTAATGAATTTATGTGTTGTGCATATGAACATGTGTGTACTCATGTGGCAAGGTCAGAGGACAGCTTTCTGGACTTGGTTTTTTCCTTTTACCATGAGAATCACAGGGGATTGAACTCAGATCCTCAATCTCCTTATCAGCTAAGTCATCTTTTAAGTCTCTAAGATGGCTTTTTTTTGTTTCGGTCTCATTTCTTCCAAACATACACATTGATGAAACATTAAAATAAAATTGACAAGGCCAGGCAAAGTAGTACACACCTTTAGTCCCAGCACTTGAGAGGCAGAGACAGGCAGATTCTGTGAGTTCGAGGCCAACCTGATCTACAGAGACAACCAAAGATACACAGAGAAATCTTGTCTCAAAATAATAATAATAAAATTTTGGCACTGAATAACAATAAACATTCCTAAATTGAAAAAGAATGGAGCATTTAAGGTAGCAGACAACATGAACTCACAACACTGAAATACCATTCAAAGTTGTTCTCAGTCCCATCATTTCTAAAAGGTTTCTTGTTACCCAAGGGAAATTCAGTAGAAGCCATCATGAAGGAAGTGTTTGGTTCATGACATTTTGATAGACTATTAATTCTATCAATTACATTGACTTCTGACAAAACAGCAAGAACTATGCAAGTAAAGATGGTGCTACTCTGGGTGCTTGCAATAGAATCAGTTTTTAATTCATTTCCAAAATCTGGGAAATGGTTAAAGAATCTGTAATAACTAGGACATACATGGACACACTAACAGCCAGAAATATGAGGCCAGTGGTAACCCCAGACATATGAATGATAAAACTAAGGAATATAGATGCTTGTCCAGTGTACACAAACCCCTAGCTTAGATCTCTAACAGTAGAAAAGGATGAGGAGGTGGGGTAAGAGGAGAGGAGGAATGTACTGTTTTAAAGAAAGATGTTCAAAATGGAAAGCACTGATTTTCAGGGAAGTCAGTGTTTGAACTGAGATACAAAGGACATATCCAGGAGCTGGGGTTGCATACAGCAACATCACAACAAATATATTTCAGTTAATCCATTTAGATAATTTTCTGTCTTGATTCCCACAAAGGAACAAAATGGCTTCCAACCCCTTTATTCAGAAAGGCTATTTCACAAAATCTGAAATTTTAAGTATTAGAATAAATGAAAAATGATTTTGCTCTTCTGTGAACACGTATAACCAATATTAAATATTCTTAATAATTTGAAGCCCTGCATTCACACAGTGCTATGTGTAACACTTTGCTAAATGTTAATAGAAGATGCCCTCTGTTATGTTATTCTACTTTGAAGATAGCAATTATGAAATTGTCCCTGGAATGGCAAACCATGCTATAACATCCAATTAAGATGGACCACCGAAAAGAGCAGTGCACCTTACTTGATCGAATTAAATCTCTTAACAACAACAACAGCAAAACAATTGAGGAACTTGTCTTAATTGTTTTGGTGATATTTTATCTTTCATATTTATAATTTTTGTGTGTAAAAGCATAAACTCATGAATGTTTGAAGCATCCCAACTGCTTTTAAATAATGGAGGGAAGTAACATAATAAAACAAATTGTATTAAAGTAAACCATACAACAAAAAGGGTTTTCTTTAGTTATTTAAAGGTAAAACCAGGTCATTTCTCTCTAGTCTTCTTTTGTAAATATCCTGCCAACGTCACTGATAGATTTTGCAAGCACAGTAGCTATAAGATTTGTTAAATGCTCTTTCATCGTGCTCAAATATATAGTTTTATGCTTTGTAATTTGGAATTAATGTATAATCTCTACCTTGTCTAACTCAGATTCTGGTGGAGTAACTTTTTGTTACACAACACCAATTATAAGGATTGTTATAAGGATAAAACCTGGAAGCAATTCAAACATGCATGAGTAGCAGCATGGACAGACGTGTATGTGTTCACACAAGAGATACTGCTCAGTAATAAGTAGAAAGGAGTCACTATTGGTACTATTGACATATGATAACATGGACTGAACACAAAACTATTAATTTGAGTACTATCAAATAATATTCCAGAAAATACAATCTAAACCATTCTGATAAAGAACTTGTCATTGGTTGTCTGCTGCCAGTAACAAGGATCAGGAGGGTAGAAGGTATTACAGGACGTAGCAAACATGTAGTGGATGTGTTTTTTTGTCTTAATTGTGTTGATAGTTTCATAAGTTTATATAGACACCAAAGCTATGCATACTGATTCTTTTAAATATGTGCACTTTTCTGGACTGTCTATCTCAAATACAGAAGCTCCTTTATAACACCTGGGAGACACACAGTTTAATATGGAAAGAACAAATAGGAATCAGGTCTGTTCCTTTCCTGCAATGTTTATGCTATGCTGCAAGCCCAGACTTTCAAATGAAGTGTTGCAGTAAACATATAGTCTCAGTTGAGTGAATTCTTGGGTATTAGACAGAAGCATGTCTTTGAGCAGTCCTCCAGAGTCATACCAAATTGTGTCCCTGTGAATGGCCATTATACAATGTTACTCTAACAAATATTGAGCCGAAAGGTTTATTATTAATTGGTTGGAAAAATAAAATATTTCTGTACTTTTGATTTTAAGTGTTGAACATTTTTTCTCATTAATTCATTTTAGCCTTTCTTAGTTAATGGAATGATAGTAGATCAGTTATTTCATTTAACTTTATCTGCTCACAGACTATTTTCTTCTAAAAAAAACCATTAATACCCCATTGAGAGTTGAGATGTATTTGTAGAGAATAAGCCAATTCTGAGTCATCACTTTCAAGATTTGGAATCAAGGATAAGATGCTTGCTGAATCTGATGCTTTATGACTCAGATTCCAGTGCTGAAGAGACAAAGAAGGATGAGCTCCAATTGTTCAAAGCCAGCCTGGACTGAGAAAATGAGTTCCAGGCAGCTACACAGGGACATTCACAAAAATAAAAAAGTAAGTAAGTAAACAAATAAATAAAATTTAAAAATGTCAAACAAAGGGCTGGAATGATGACACAGTGGTTAAGAGCACTGGCTGCTCTTGCAGGGATCCTGAGTTCATTTCCCAGCAACCACATGCAACACATGCAAACACCTGTAATGGGATCTGATGCCCTCCTTCAGGCATTCATACAAAAAGAAAATTTATATAAATAAAATATGTAAAAAAAAGTCAAGCAAATTGAAACAGAAAGAAAGTATAGCCAAAAAGCAACAGGGGAGCCAGTACTCACCGGCTTCCACAGCCGTGTGGATGTATCTTCAGTTATGGAAGGGTTTCTTCTTTTAGTTCACAAAACATCTTTGAGTCTGTTTTATTAGGTAGGAGGAAAGTAGTAAATGTACTAAGTCACCTGAATGAAATTAGCATAATAATTGAACAGTGACCTTTTGTAGGTCAAGAAAACTGTTTAATTTCTTATTCATCTATTCATAAGTAGCATGCCTACAAAAGCAGAAGTAACATAGAATCTATCAAAGCAACCAAGCCTGTAAAGAAAGCAAAGTTAGCTACCTTTTCAGTTAATCACATTCTGATGCTATAAAAGTTAACATGATTTTTGTCTTCATAATGCATATGTATATAAATGTGTCTGCTTACTAAAAGGCAAGCATCTCTTTGCCTTTTTTTGCAAAAGGTGATTGCATTAGACTATTTTTTTAATACAATCAATATAAGGACTAAAATATACTTTCCATATTTAGTCTTTTTTAGGAATATTAACTCCATTTCCTACTTTGTCACCCTAAAGCTTTATCTCAACTTCTGGGTTAATTTAAAAGTATGTGATTTGGATTTTAAACTCATGACTCAGCTCCTAGTTGAGTCAAGATGAATGACTTCCCTGTGTCTAGGCAGTGAAGTCAAGTGCCAAGAAATCAAGGATCCTCTGGTTCCACTCCCTTTCCAAATTTTTAACAAATATTTTCAAATCATCCATACAAAGTAAAATCTCTTCTGTTTTTCCACATATCCCTCCATGCATATGTTATCAAACAGAATCACTTAAGATTTGACTTCTTAATATTCACTCTTAACGCAAGGGATAAGCGGCATCTATTTTCTACTAAATGGTTTGTCTTAGGTTTCTTTCTGAAGAGGGGCTCAAGGTCTTTATTTTGTTATAATCGTTTTGGTTGTTCAATAGGAAAGAGGAACCAAAAAGGCAATAATATGAATCCAAACTAAAAAAAAAAATCATAACCAAAAATATGAGTTGAGCTGTTCAGAGCAATGAAGCACAGACAGAGTAATTGCTTCCCTGACCCTGTGATGGTGCAGAAGAATTGTCTGTAATCTGTCAATCATGTTTTAAATAAATGCTGATTGGCCAG
>LOEQ01008918.1:0-13275 GCA_001685075.1 Bramus lutescens | reverse complement strand
AGCATCCAAACAGACTAGGCTCCCACATAGCCAGTATATGAAGTAGAATCAAAATATCTACATATAAGTCTAGCTTCAAAGTGTCAGTGACCTAACAGTTCATTTTTCTTCTTGATCTATTTGAATTATTTTCTGCTATAAATGTATAATATCAAAAAAGTACTCTTATTCTCACAAAATTAAATTAAAATTTCTCACAAAATTAAAACAACATATGGTTATTAATGCTATTAGTTGCCTTGAGTCCCAGTTTTCACCGCAGGTTCTCTTCTATCCTCCCCCCATCATCCTAAAACTAATGCACACACACACACACACACACACTTACTACATATCCTACCTACATACACCATAACACACAGATATCACATACAAACAGACACACAAAAAAGACATACCACAGAGAGAAACAGACACACCACACACAGAGACACACAAATATACCACATACCACACACACCATACACCACAGACAACCCCCCACACAGATGCACTCATACCAGATACATCACACACAGAGAGACACACACTCTTACCACACACCACACACACATGTGCACTCACCCCCCCACATACCACACACACAGATAAAAACACATATAGCACACACACATACACATTTACATATTCTCCTACCACACACACACCAGGAGACAAACACAAAAGAAACACCACACACAGAGACACACAGCAGACACACACACCACACACACAGAGACACTCCCTGTCACACACACCAAACACGCATCACACACAGACACACAAACCCACCACACAGAACACTCCTCATATACACCACACACATACACATACACACACACACCATACAAAACATAGACACACACAGAAGCATGCACACCATACACCACGGAGACACACACAGAGGCACACACCATCTACCATGAAGACACACACAGAGGCATACACACCATACACCACATAGACACACACAAACAATACACCATACACTACATATACACACACAGAGGTGCACACACCATACACCACGAAGACACACACAGAGGTGCACACCATCCACCATGAAGACACACACAGAGGTGCACACACGCCATACACCACGAAGACACACACAGAGGCGCACACACACACCATACACCACGAAGACAAACACAGAGGTGCACACACACCATACACCATGTAGACACACGCAGAAGCACACACACCATATACCATGTAGACACACACAGAGGCACACACACCATACACCATGAAGACACACACACAGGCACACACACACCATTCACCATGTAGACACACACAGAGGTGCACACATACCATATACCACGTAGACACACACACACACACACCATACACCACATAGGCACACACAGAGGTGCTCACCATACACCATGCAGACACACACACAGGGGCACACACCATTCACCACATAGACATACACAGAGGCACGCACACAGCATACAACACATAAATCACACAGAGGCGCACATACTCCGTACGCCACATAGACACACACCATATATCCCCATAATCATTCACTGTTCATAAACAGTTTTCTCCTACTAATATGTCAAGATTTTGCTCTTAAGCTAAGTCATACCAGAAAGGATTCTCCCAATTAGCAAACCACTTTCAGCTCAGTTTAAATATTTTACATCCAAAGAAGCATCGCAGTCTCCAGTGCTAAACTGGTCCAGCCTTTACTAAATAGAATTTCTCCAGAATCACTGAAGTAGAAAATCATACACCTTTATCCCCAGCTTGGAAGCTAGACGAAATCTAGGTTGCAGAAAACAGCGGCCTTGCAGCAGGGGAATTGAGTAAATAGCCTCCTCAGTTCCTTGTTCCTTTTGTATTGTTGTTTTCCTCAGAAGACAAAAATGGAAAATAAAACTGGAGGAAATGGAAATGAGTCTCTTACGGCTTAAACAACACATGGCTTTTCCGAAGAAAACAATGGTGAAGCTACTCAGCCCAACTCATTATTTTGTTATCAAACGCTCCCTCCATCCAATCACAGCATTGCGAAGTGAACATTCCGTTTTCCAAGATTTTCTACTTCGCATAATCTGACAAGTTTTTTTCCAGGTGGATATCAGCATGACCTCTCTTGCTCTTTTGTTCCTTGTTTTATCCTCTCATTCCCCAAAGTCCAACTTAGTTACAAAACATGAAGTGGATAATTTTTGTTTAAGTAGCATTTGAGCCTTCTCTAGGATGACACCTGCGCACTGCTCAGCAGGGGATGTGAACACAGGTTCCCAGCCCTAATCAAGAATCTCGCCCCAGCGACATGCCAGAGGAAAATCAGTTTCTTTCAACGGTGTTTTTGTTGAGTTCCTTTGTCTCACGGGGCCTTGTTTTGGCATCTTTTGTCTTACTGGTCTTTTGCTTGTATAATATGGTTAATATTATGGTTTCCAATTTGGTGTTTTTATGGTTTTATACTCTGTGTATATATGTAAGTATGTTTCTGTGTGTGATCAGAATATTTTATGAAGACCATTTTAATTAAAGAAAGAAAAGGCCATACACAATGAGGGAATGGAATAGTGCTCTCCTGCATGCAGTTTCCACGATAGCCATTTTATGACAAAAAGAGAAGGATGTGTCCACTGCTAAAGACATCTAACATTGTCTTTGAAAATAGGGAAGCAAGCAAATCTAATCATGAGCCAACATAAGACTTAAAATACAAATTACTGTGATATACTTATACTTTAATTACTTATAGTATATGTAAATGAAGGTGAACTCAAGCCTTTTTATTATTATTATTATTTATAAATATAAAATTCAGCTTGACTGCCTGTCCTACAAATGCCTCTCTATTTGTTGCTTCATAGAGATGTATTTAGAATAAGCGATTGACAGGATGCTTTTAAATATAGAAGATAATTACATTGATCAGGATTGAACATTATTAATGTTGTTCAAGAAATGAGTTTAGTGCTGGGGAGGTGGCTACATTAGTGAAGTTCTGGTTGTGCAGTCAGTACAACCTAAGCTCAATCCCTTCAAAACCTTGTTAAAAACTAAGAATATTGACACATGGCTATAAACTCAGCACTAGGGAGACTGAAAAGGGAGAATCCCCAGGGGAATCACTGTCTAGCTGAAATAGAGATCTTCAGGTTCAAAGAGAGACTCTGTCTCAAGAAGTAACATGAAGAGCAACCGAGAAAGGCATATGACATTGAACTATGGTCTCCACATGTGGATACACATACATAGAGAGAAAGAGAGGGTGACAGGGAGAGAGAGGGAGGGAGAGAAGGTGGGTTGGGTTTAAGGGAAAATGGGACATCAAGCTTTCAAAGAATAGTAAAATGAAAAAAACCTAAAGAACAGTAAATTCAAACACAAATTAGAAATAGTCAACATTATTGACACAAGGATAATGCAAATTAAGACCACAGTACCATGACTTCACGACCACAGGAATCACTGTAATAAAAACAGATGGTCCACACAAGTGTCAGTGATAAGGCAGGCCAGCTGGGAACTGCTCTCTCTGCTGGTAATACTGATTTTCAGGAAACATTTTGGTAGTTTCCTAAAAGGTTAAATACAGACTTATCATGTTGCTTGGCACTTCTCTTAAATCTGTAGCTAAGAGAATGTAAACATGTCCACACAGCAACTTCTACACAAGTGTTCATAGTATAGCAATATTAGTCATAACAGAAAAGAAGAAATAACTCAAAGTTCATTGAATCATTGAATACAAGTGCAAAGTGTAAGTATGTCCTTATGAGCATTGCTATGTACTTTAGCCATGACTTTATTGTTGTAAAGAGAAATCAGGACCAAGGCAACTCATTATAAAATAAAGGATTTAAGTGTGAACTATTTAGATATCTTTCGAGCACTTCTCAGTTTATCTGCAACAGTGACTTTAAAAATAAAATAAAGTATTTAACTGGAGGCTTGCTCATAGTTCCAGAGGTTTAGTTTATTATCATAAGGGCAGGGAACATGGCAGCATGCAGATAGGCATGGTGCTGGAGAAGTAACTGAGAGCTCCATCCTGATGTGTAGGCAGAGAGAAAGACTGGTCCTAACATGAACTTTTGAAACCTCAAGGCCCCAGTGGCACACTTCCTAAAACAAGGTCACACCTCCAAAACCTTCTAATCATTTCAAATAGCTCCACTCTCTGGTAACTAAACATTCAAATATATGAACCTATTGAGGACTATCCTTACTTAAATCACCATGTGGTGGCCCACTTGTTATAGTCTGCAACATGGATGAGCAAGCATGTTATACATGATTCAATAGTAACAGTCTAGAAAGGGTGAGTCTCTGTAGAAAGAAAGGTAAGTGTAAAGTTGGCCTCTGCGCTGGAGCTGGAAACGCCTTCACATTAGCCGTAAGGTTTATTTTTTATGGAAGTGATACGTGAAATATCATTGCAGTACTGGGTCTGTTTTCCTGTCAATTTGCTCAGATTCATTTAATTGTACATACCTTAAAATGTATAAAAAAGACACGAAAGAGAAAGTTCACATAGTGAAATGTAGAGTCAAAAGGTGTTAACATAAGGAGGGATGGAAATGACTTTTAGTTCAACTGTAGATATGCGGAAAAAAAATGCATACATAGCAAACCATTGGTGTCACCTCTAGCTCTACCCGGGACTCCACTTGGCTGGCTGCCATGTCTGCAGGAAAACCCACCATTAATTTGGATTTCAATACCTGTGCTGTGGCTACAGAATAGCTAATTAAAACTCTGCAAGAATCTGCTCATTTAAATAGAGTCCATTATGCATAGAATGTTAGGGGCTCTTTTTTTATTGCTAATTTTTTCCCTGGCAACTCTGGGTGAACTATTGTTGTGCAGTGCTTATTTTAGCGGGAGTTAATGAGGACCAGAAAATTGCCCTTGTTTGTTACAGTGCTGAAGCCTTAGTACAAGCTGTACTAATCTCATCATTGTGAGTGAGGGGAAAGATGAGGGATGGGACCAAGAGAGGGAACGCATGAAGGGGAAAGCGCTTGTCAGCAAGTTGTAGAAATTATTTTCTTTTTATAAAATCTCAAAGATTTATGGGATCACAAATATTATCTCCCAACTTGGTCAGAGGAATTACCATAGACAGGCACTAAACAGAGATCACTTATTTTTTTTTATAAAATTAGAAATAAAGTATGCCTAATGATCAATCTACTATAACTTACCTATTTTTCCCATAACCAAATTTGTTGTCTTCATAATGTTTTTGAGTCACTGTTATGAATATCAACAATTTCTTACCAATTATTCAATGAACCCACGTAATATTTTTGCTCTTATTTACAGGATGGTCACTAAAAACTCCTAATCCACAGGATACCTGGACTCATTGAGAAATGAGTTTGCATTATATTGTTCTCTATTACTTAAAATTAATTTCAAATGTTGGCTCATGGATTATATATCATTTCTTGTGATAAATTTTCAGCTGAAACTATTTAGTACCTTAAAATCTTAAGTGAAAATGGGGCTGAAATAATTTTGTACTTCTTGACTGGCATCTTTGGTATAAAAGTCAGGAGTTAATTAAGAACACAGCAAGGGGTGTTTAAAATGGACCATGAGAGACTGGTTTTGTTTGCTGATTTGTTTTAATAGCTTGTATTAGAAAGTGTCTTATCACCCGAATTACAGTGAGGTACGAAGACAACCCTAGGTTTCATAGTCTGGCATGTGGAAAGGCTTCTGGTTTTCTGCTTGTTTGTTCATGCAAGTAATGAACTCACAGAGTATTTGTTGTGCTGATCTCTGGAATAAAAAAGCAACCTGACGTTAAAGACTGTGGTAAAGGACCGGGCTGTTGCAGACAGGCTTAATGGGATGTTTGCTGTCACACTTATTGGGTGGTAGCATCTTTATTTGGCATTTAAACTTTAGAGAAGATTCTGGAACTGGAGAAAGCAATCATAGAAGCATCATCCATCAGGAATTATGCTGCAGTCTCTATAGAAATAGAGAGCTCTTGTCACATGAAATCAGGAGCCATTTAGACTCCACTTTTTGTGACTGGAATTATAGTTCCCAAGTATCTAATAGAAGAATTAAGGTGGACTGGCTTTCCAAAGCATGAGTTCAAATGCAGGATGGTTCCTTGTATGGCAACCACTTTATTAAATACCTCACAATAGTCTAAATGAAAAATAGTGAGCTCCACACATTTGTTCACAACAGTCATTTGTCTGCCCTCCCAGGCATTACACAATTGTGCTGCACTTCAGTCTTCAGAACTGAGAATTTTTTGTTTGAATTGGTGGAACTGAGCAACAGCTGGAGAACAAACAGAAGCACCTCCAGTGTCCATTCTGCTTTCATCAGAATGTGCACCGTTTGCGGCTATTCATGAGGACTTAGAATAGTATTGCTGCTCCATTTTAGTGATGGAGCAAGGGCGGTGCTGTTATGTTTTTAACAGTCACCAATCAAATTGCTACCCAACAACGGAGATCTGTGTAATGGACTAGGAAAGAAGAGGGGTCCATATAATTTCCTGTCTCAAAGAAGCTGCCTTCCTGGGTTTATGTAATCATCCTAGGAATGCATGATATACACGCTTTCAGAGTAATTCAAATAACTTACTCAATGTCACTGTACAAGAGACCAAAAATATAACGCCACCCTCAAACTACAATTAAAAAGCAAAAACAGTCTTTAGTCCCAGCACTTGGGAGGCAGAGGCAGGTGGAGCTGGTCTACAGAGATAGTTCCAGGACAGCTAGGGCTGTTACACTGTGAAACCCTGTCTCAAAATCTGAAAACAAAACAAAACAAAAATAATCAATGAAGTGAAGAAGTGAAATAACATAATGCTGTAAACTAAAGTTTAAATCTCTCCTGGAATCAGGTTTAACATTTCCATAGATTTCTGAAAACATTGGAGAAGATGAGAAAGCTGCACTCTAGCCTGGAACTGTTTCCAAGGCGGCATCCTTCAATGACTGTCCTTATAGAGCCCAGAAGTGATGCACTGTGTTCAGCTCTGAGCTTCAACCTCTTGATGTATGTGATGTTCCTTACGAGATGGCTAGTCTCCCTAGCTAACACAGACAGTTCAGAGCATCCTAGATTTGATAGTTTGAGCTGCGTGTTAGAATCAGGCTGGTAGAAGAAAAGTAGGAAGTTGGAATGGATATCAGATGTAACTGCACTTACAGCAGGGCAAGCAGAGAAAACCATCTCAACAGAGATAGTGGAATGGAGGAGCGTGGCCCTCCACATCCAGTGACAAGAAAAGCTCGAAGATTATTGGTTTTTAGTGCTGAATTTGAATATATGTTTGTATAGAAAAAGTGGCCTTTTGGAGGGTGTAACCAAATATAGGGGTAGTCTTACTAAAATGACAGTCATAGTTACTGTAAGGAAAATGGAGTTGGTCCATTATGGCCAAGGTCATAGGTGGGATAGAGAGTGCATTTACTAAACTCAAAGATATTTGGAGGTTTTTCTGGACCTTGTTTACCTAGCTATTTGGTATAAAAAGAATAGTTAAATTGCAGGAAAATTTAAAAATCATTTTTAAAACAAATTATTTTTTCCTATTACAGGCCAGTTTTAGAAGTGATGGCTAAGGCGCTGTCTTTTAAGATCCTGTCTACTTGCTTCCCACATACTCCAATAAGAGGGGTTGCAGAGGACAAGCCCATGATACACAGACTTTATCGATGTGATAAGCTAAAAGAAATACTATTTGGGAGATGCTTGCAAATGCATGCTTTAGATACTCCGGTATGAATTTTCTCAGCCTGGATAAAAAAAGAACTCCGAAATAGATATTTTCTGACCAGAGTGTGAGGGGGAATAACGTCTACTAATAATGTCCTCTATAGCCTCTCAGTATTTCCAACTGCTAAACACTGCTAAAAACACACAGTGTTGTGTGACAGAGTAGAGAGTCTCTGTGGGAGACTTTGCATTATGTCATTGTTGGAAACTGTGTCTCTGTAGAAAACAATGTAATTTGACATCTTTTTGGCTGTGGCTACTTCTGTAATAGTCCATATATGTTCCAAAATCAGTGTGAATCCATCATTCAATCTTAGTAGCTTTTTCCTGGTTACAAAAACTGTGAAGCTGTTCCTTGAGAAAAGTTTAGAAGGCACAGAATGACATAGAAAATAAATGGATATAGCATAGAAATTATGACACTGTGGCCTCTTCCTGAAAAAAAGGAATTTATATCTTCATATTTATGTGTATGCATAGATGCATTATAAAATTTGTTTATATAATGCATTCATTATTGTAATAAGATAATTAATAAATCTTGTATTTCTATTTTGCTTAACTTTATTTTAAAAGTATTTTTCTTTCCTCCTTATTATAACATCAACACATTGTTTTTAGTGAGTACAAAATATTTTGTCCTGTACCTTAGAATATGGAACAATGATCAAGTTCTTAACTGGCACACATGAAACTCTGAGTTCAAGCCCTCGTTGGGGTTACTGTATCCTACCTCTGTGCTGTCACTTCTCTAAACATTTCCACAGCTAAATACTTCAATTACCTACATTTTGTTTTCAGTCTTAAGACTACTGTGAACCTCGTGGAAAATAATTTATATCCACTCCACAACTCTAGTGGCTCTGAGCATGAGAGCAAAGACCTATGAGCTACACACGCTGATGGAGGAAGATTGGGAGTTTCTCCAAAGCCACCCTGAAAAGAGTTCCTATTTCAACACAAATCACAAAAACAAAACAACCAAAAAGCAAAAAACAAACCACTAAAGATGTTTTGCGTTTAATCCTGTCCTCTGGCTATAAGCTTTCACTTTCCTCTCCTTTTTGAGGAATGCCTGACATTGAAAATTTACAATAAAAGTCATTTGTTTAGACAGTAATTATGAAAGTGGATCCATAGATACACTACAGCAAGACATCAAAACATTTGTAAGGAATATAGTGCTTGTTATTTAAGTAGATGTTCTTCTGCGTCATTAAATTTCTTTTTCTTTTAGCGGCTAGTGCTTTGTTTAGTTGATAGAATGTCTGCCCAGTCCACAGGAAGCCATGTGTTAGATCCCTAGTAGCACATAAACCCACTGGGTGTGACAGTCCATTGTGATCCCAGCCCTGGGGAGCTAGAAGAGAAGCCAAAGAACCCAGAAGTTCTAGGCGACTTGGGGAGTTTAAGGCCAATTTAGATACATATGCTTCATCTAAGAAAAACAAAACAAAACAAAATAAAAATAATTTCTTTACCAAATACAGTATTACTACATATGTAGTCTTCCCTACTGTCCCCCTATCATTTGACAGCTTCCTCTTTTCCTTGCCAAGGGGACCAGACACCACTTTATATCTGCAGCTCTTGAACATGTCTCACCTTAACATGTTTTCACTTCAAAATCAATCAATCAATCAATAAATATTTTTGTGTATATGTGTTAACCTACAAAAGTAGGTTTCTTCCTTATACCATCCATGCAGATAAGTAACCTTATATAAATACAACAGGACAAGAAAGGGTCTTCATAATGTGGGGAATGGGAGACATTTTTTTAATCAAGAAATGGAAGCAGATAATCAGAGAGCAAAATTCTAATTCACCTAGTACAGAAACAAACAAACAAACAAACAAAAAAAAGAAACTATTAACAGGAGAATTGGATGGCATTTGTCCTACTGGTTTTATAGGAATGAGCTCCTTGACCTCTTTGGAAACAGTGCTGTGTCCCCAGGTTTTGATTAGAGAAATTAGAGATTAGTGTGCAGTCACCTTACTCCTAATTGCAACTGCTCAGTAACTGATGGAATGATGTAACAGATGGTCCTAGGCAGTTTGTTTTCAGGTTCTTGGCCTTGTATCCAAAGAAATGAAAATCAAGTCTCACATATGTTTGCAAGGGAAGTAAGATTTGAAACAAACAGATAGTGCTGATCAAGACTGACTGAAGGCTTGTAAGTGAGATACGTAAGGGATGAAGGTAACAGCATGCATGTTTCTTTTATGGGGTCTAAGGAAAGGATGGGCTGGTTACCGAGGGGTACAGTTTGGAAGGTTCTCTATTTTGATTGACGGATCAGGTCATATACCCCCTCCTCCAAGTTTTCATGTCCCTTCCCATAATGCAACTAATCAAATGTTAGTCCATTTGGTGGACTGTAAGAATAAAAGTCTTGTAGTTCTCTCTCAATTTTACTTTCTAAAAATATGGTAATCATTATTTCTTTTACTTTTCCATAATTTTAGTGTTAGGATCAGTGTCCTTGTATTTGAAAAGACTCATTGCTCAAAACTATAATCTCACAACAAAAAAACCAAAGTAGGATTGACACTAAATTCCTGTTATTAACTCATCACAGTCTCTCAGGTGAGCCTTTCTTGTGTCTTTTTAGCAGTGATATCTTGTCCTTTTTGTTTTGTTTTGTTTTAGTGTTGCCTGTGGATACATGGATGTGGAATCATCCCCTGAGGGATAGATGGCCTACCAGTAAACAAACAATAAAGAGAAGTGGCCCTCTTCTAGCAACCATTGACTATCTATAACTTTTCAGACAGAAATAACACCTCTGGAGTCCCACTCCCCCTTTTATGGAGGAGTTTTTACTGGCTTGAGATGCTGTGAGTTCTTGTGACCATCAGCCACTAATTTTCAGAGGCAAACATTTCTCAGCATTCTTCCCTATCCGCCACCTTTTAAATTTTCTTCTTCTTCTGTCTGGAGACGTTTCCTTCAGCTTGATTTTTTTTCCTTCTTATTTTTAACCGCAGAATTTCACTCAATTTTACAACCAACTCTGGTGTTTTTGTTTTGCTCTGTTTTGTGTTTTTTTCATGAGATTTCAAAATTTCAGATCTTTTCTTCTTCAGATGTTATGTCTGCTTTAAAGTTCTTAGGAAGCATCTCAGGTTTTGACAAGTTAAGCTCATCAACTACCTAGTTCCTTTGGCATTTGTGCTTGCCTGTTATTTCTTTCACATTATGAAACCTTGCAAAGCCTTTAGCACCAATTCCTCACAAATGGCCTTTAAGAAATTTCTTCTATCAAAGATTGCTTTTCTCTCGTCTCCCACAACTTATTTTGTTAACAACATATATAAGTATGCCTAAATAGTTTCACATTTTCAAGTACAGTCAGGTGTGTGTGTGTGTGTGTGGACAGATTCTGGTAGTACTCCACTAAAAATGTCTAGGAGAGAAAACATGTACGTAGACAGGGAATAATGACTTTCTGGAGGCACAATGGGCAGTAGGAAGGAAAAAGATGAAGTGCAAAGAAGCGTGGTCCTCAGGGATACTGCACGGGCAACACCTGCTACACAGTAGCCGAAAGTGCTTTGAAGGCATGAAGAAGCTTCTCAAATAACTGAATATTCACACAACCAAGATCCATGACCTTGAGCCCCGGAGATCTTTTCTGCTGAATGTAATCTTATTCCCAGAGAAGTCAAATTATTCCTTTCTGTTGCCAAGAAAACCTCAAAGCTTTCAAACCACTTTGTCTTAAGAGATGCTGAAAATGTGCTAAGGCGGCACACAGGATGGAGACCTCAGCTCACTGCTGAATTTCTTGGAAGCATAGAACTTTCCGTTTTGTGCAGAGTTCTGATGTTTCCAAGTTGCGTGCCAAGTATAAAAAGGACTTTGACCTGAAAAAGGGAGGGCTGAAGGGTTGCTTCTGTTTCTTTCTGGAATCCGAGCTAGACAAAGGAAAGGTTTGTTCCAAGAAGAGAATAATGAGGCCTACCAGAGCAGGAGGTGTTCAGTCTTCATCCCCCTGCTCGTTCTCTCCTTCCAGCATCCAAAGGGCCTGCTTTTCAGTGAGGCAAACAAGCGATGGTAAATGCAGAAGATGGAGAAAAGGGTCTTTTTACCCATACTAACATACGTTGGAAGAAAACATGAGCAGAATATTAAAAAAAAAAAAGCAACTGTTGTATGGAGACATTTAGTCAACATTTCGCTAGGTGAAAATCTTGAGGCAATTGTTTATGAGGGTGAAGCAGGAAGGAAAGAGGGCCACTAAAGTTTCAAATGTGTCAACATGTTAAAGAAAGATGAGCTCGTCAGCGAGATGCTGCTGATGGATGAGGCATCGACTGGTCTCACAAAGTGTTTTGGAACTAGCCTTAGTTTTGTGACTTTATTTCATCCTGAAGCTTCCTTCCATGACATTCCCCCTCAAAGTGCCATGTCCCTGGTTTTAATGTGTACAGTGAGATCTTTGGTGTCCGTATTCTTTTCATCAGCTTCTGAACAGTTACTAAAGACAACTGTCCCAGGCACACATTTAAAGACCAGTAAAATATACCACATTTGAATTTTTATTTGAGATTTTTTTTACAAATATTTGTGTAATAAATTCCAGAAGATGACTGAATTTAAAAGAAATGGATAGCACTTATTTTAGCAGATTGTTTTTTTTCATTTTTCAAGTAAGGTCTTGTATGCCTAGTTCTGATAGTGATATGCAGCCCATTATTGTTTAAGAGATGATATGATGTTTGGGAGGAGAAGGAGCAATATCAGTAAGTGTTTTCAGCTTTTTGTGTTTTCTGAAGGTGCTTTGTATTCTTTGATCCTGTTTTATAAAAGGATTATCCCTTTAAAAAAATCATTGACCTACTTAGATTTGTGTAAAGGTTGGACTGATAAATTATACCATGTATGACTGAGACAGGAGAGAATACAAGCATCCTTAAGTGTTTCTATTTTGTCTAAGATTGATCACTACTTAATCAAGTTGCATGTGAGCATGACAACACCATAAACAAGAAAACTACATAAAAGCCTAAAGCAGCACCAGTTTTGTGACTTTTTCATAACTCAATTTTTGTTGGGAGGCCACTTGTTTGTTTCCTAGCCACCCAGCAGCTCAGACCACCCCCCAAAAATCACACATAAAGTATGTTATTTAAAACACTGCCTGGCCCATTAGCTCTAGCTTCTTATTGGCTAATTCTTACATATTAATTTAGCCTATCCCCAAAATCTGGATATTGCCATGTGGCAGTGGCTTACCACCTAAACTTTTTTGGCATCTGTCTCTGGCAGCACTACATGGCTTCTCTCTGACTCTGTCTCTTTCCTCCCAGCATTCAGTTTAGTTTTCCCTGCCTACCTTAGTTTAGTCCTATCAACAGGCCAAGGCAGTTTCTTTATTCACCAACGATATTCACAGCATACAAAAGGGAATCACACATTACCTTCCCTTTTCTGTTTAAATGAAAAGGAAGATTTTAACTTTAACATAGTAAAATTACATATAACAAAACAGGTTTCAAACAAGAATTACAGTTACAATATTTATATCTACTTTATCTTTTATCATA
>LOEQ01008917.1:21645-48817 GCA_001685075.1 Bramus lutescens | reverse complement strand
GATAGATAGATAGATAGATAGATAGATAGATAGATAGATAGATAGACAGATACCTAGATATCATATCATTCTTCTCCATCAGCCCACATCTTAAGCTTAGATTTAGGTCTGTCTTTTCACTGCAGAGGCAGAGACACACATTTTCTATATCACAAGCCTAGGGCTTTCTGGCCTTCCCAGATGCTGATATTAAACTTCCCCTTGTGAACTTTTAATATGGTGCAATGTGCATATGTGTGTATAGATATATTTATCCTCACCGAGTTGTGCTCTGAAAGGGAAGTGAATTTTAAAAACCATGCTCCTCCATGTCTGATGGATATCAATACCTGTGTCTCCTAATGGATTCCTCTCCAGCTAAGAGTCTGGGAAAGCATCAGAAAACATGGCTACACATTTTTCCTAGTGTACTTAATTTCATGGCTTGTTAGATCTTCAAAGAGACATAAATTTCAACTACTTTACTTTTTATAATCGAGAAAATAAAATGTATTTTCTTTTATGGCATCCTATGCCAGTTTCCAAAAAGGATTTGCAGTGTTTTCATAATTAAACTACAGTCAACGAGAGTGTTTAAACAGAGATTGAAAACATAAAGAGCAGAACTCTTAGGAAAATAAATATACTCGAAGCATGGCTACTAGAGTTTACAGCACTTAGCCCTGAGCCTCCTTGCAGCCTATACGAGAAAGGAATTATGATTGAGACTGTTTATTCCAGAAATGGTCCCAAAGTCCCTCTCTGTGGCAGTGCTGTCCAAGGCTCCACAAAGGCAACTCTTCGTCTCGGTTCTGATAAGGGAACCTGGGTCTTCATTGTCTGATAAAAATAGATGGAAAATAATTCCAGAGGCCAAAGAGAAACTGTACTTTGCTAAATTATATAGGAAGTACTTAGCACAGACCTTTTTATAAACCATGACTAGAAAACAGAAGTGTATAGAATCCTCAACAGCGATATTTATAAAATATCCCAAGAGACTTTCTGCATGGCTGAGGGTTTTAAGATGACTTTAAAAAAAAAATTCTAGGGCACTGTCTTAGTTAAGGTCTCTATCTATTGCTGTGAAGAGATGCCATGACCGTGGCAGCTCTTATAAATAAAAACATTTTGAGCTGGCAACTTACATTTCGAAGGATCGGTCCATTACCACCACCGTGAGGAGCATGGCGGTATGCAGGCAAACCTGATGCTGGAGAAGTTGAGAATTAGGCCACAGGAAGTAGACTGAGACACCAGGAGGTATCTTGAGCGTATACAAAACCTCAAAGTCCACCTGCACAGTGACAACTTCCTTCAGCGAAGCCACGCCCACTCCAACAAAACTACACCTCTGAATAGTGTCACTCCCTTTGGGGGGCATTTTCTTTTAAACCACCACAGGCACCAAAAGCAAGCTATGTATATCTCAGTCAGTCAGACGTGTCTAAGGCTGACCGAAGCAATGAGCTCCCTTCATGTAGATTTCCAAATCTGGAAGGGTATCACAGGAAAATGGTGGGGGGGGCTATAAGGAAAATGTGTCTAGCTTATCTGTTGTGTGTGCAGTATATACAATACTTCTATAAAAGAGCAGGCAGAACCCATGCAGATAAAGAACATTTTCAGTGATAGCATATACGTGGCATACAGAGGTCCTTGGTTTTAATGTTGGTCAATGAGGGAAAAAAAGTTCTACAATCCCTGTACCTTCAGAAGAACCAAGACCTCCCTCCCTCTGGGACTAGCACCAGGGAGGGTTTACCTATCTTCTCTGAGTATTGCTTTGGGGCAGTTCACCATCTCTTGTTTTGGGGGAGTGCTGAGTTTTAGAAACACTCACTTGAAATGTACTTATCCATAAACAATAGTTGAGATATTACACATAAGTCTGAAATGTGGAAGAAGGAATCCAGACTTACAAACCGGATCCTCTCTGTCCTATTAATATCCTATCAACCCATTTTCCACACGAAGGACAAACTGACATCCTGAAAGAGTATCAACATAGTCTAAGCGAATTGTCAAAATAACTGGTTCTTTGTGGAATCCGTGGCAGTTTACAAAGCCCTTCCCCACAGACCGTCTCCCTCCGCCTTCATAGCAGAACTGTGTGGAGACATTAGAGGCTTCTGACAGGTGAGAAATGAAACTTCAGAGAGAATTCGTGCTAAGACTGCGTGGCAGAGCTGAGGTTCAAGACAGCAGTGCTAATTGCGGAAGTCAGCAAACATGAACAGTGAGGGATCCCCGAAAAATTTAACTGTCTAATGCTCGGGTGTTTTAGAGCGGACACCACACCCTCAACTTAACCTTTTGTGGGTTTCAGACTCAAAGCTGTCTTGTCCTGATATCTCCACTGCTGTGAAATACTCTGACTGCTGCGTAATCTGTCCCATCATCCTCTAAGTGCTATTTTGTTTGATTTTGGAAACTGCTCTGCAAGCCAGGGTGATAACTCAGTCAGTCAGTAGGGTGTTCACTTGGCAAGTATGGGGACCTGCATTTGAGCCTCAGAAACCATGTAGACCAAAGAAGATGTGTAGAAGTAATCCCGGTTCTGGGTGAGCATAAACAGAAGGATCCCTGAGGCTCACTGACCAACCAATCAGCCTAGCATCCTTGGTGAGCCTAGTGAGAGACCCTCTCCAAAAAAATCCCAAAATGGGCAGCATCTGAGATCTCTGCATGCCTACACACATGAATGTGGAATGTGCATGCACATGCAAATATGCAGATGCATGCACACACACACACACACACACACACACACACACACACACATCTCCTGTTGTTTCCTGTTTCTTCATAGAGTCTACAATCCAGAGTAGAACTTGCTACCAATAAGCCTCTCATAAAATATTAAAAATAAAAACCCAGCTTCTCTGTGATGTTTTTTGTAGTTTACAAAGATTCATTCATGTTACTCTCTTTTAAGGTCAACTCAATAAAACACGGTTACAAATACTAGGCGTCATGCCCATGTGGCTCAGAAAAGCCAAATGGCTGAACTGGAACTGGCCACAAATGCTTCAATTTTGCCCACCTGCCTGTGCAAATGGGGCACTTGCTTGATTTGCTGAGTATTTGCCTTGATGGCTCCTGCACTCCAGGTACACAGGCATGAATATGAAATGGTTTCATATCATTTATATTATCATATATTAATTTAGTGGCAAAAAATCTACATTTAAAATGGAAGCTTTCTTCATTTGCTCATGAACACAAGGAGCACTTTGCTGGAAAACATATTCTATCTGGGCCAATAATTTGTTCTATAAGAAATAAATAGCAGAAAATGTAGACAGTAGCTTGTAGTGCAAATATTGATATCAGCTGTGAAACAAATGAAAATGTTTGCCCAGGCTATTATCGTACCACTAGACTAGCTTAGGATACTTAAGCCCAGGAAAGGTAGAAATCAAGATTTCTGAGGTGAGGGGAAGAATGTCTCGTTTTACGTATCCCCACCCAGGATTTAGATTAGGAGTGCTTTGAAATTCAAAAAGACTTCTGTGAACTCTAACTCACAATGTCCCCGCTTTCTCGAGCCTCTGTGCATCCATTGCTCTCTCCCTAAAATTCTCTAGCTGCTCACCTCTGTTACGTTCATGGTTATAGATAAACATGAAGTGGTATTTGCAATACAGATGAAGGCACAGGCGAAAAGTTGCCTTGGGCCCTAGGAGACACTCTGGGAAACTATGTTTATGCCCCAGTTCGTAAATGCATTCTGCATCATTTATGTGCACTTTTTCCTGGTTGAAATGCCCCCTTTCTGAGACAGCTTTCCACCTGGAGGTGTTACTTATCCATCTGCATCTCTCGTCCATAAATGTGGGACAGCCGCTTTGCTGGTGTTCACTACAGCATCAAGGAGCATCGAGTTTGCGCATGGGTCATTGCTGTGTTTGGGTGTTTGACCTGGAGCTGGCCCTGTGACTTTCTGAACCTGTTTCTTGGTCTGTGCAACATAAATGATATGCCTCACTCCAAACCCTTGAATTTTGTATTAGAAGCCATCATGCAAGCTACTAATAAGAATCGACTGAGATAGCTGGCCTTAGGATTTTGTTTTGATCCAAAAATGAAGATGGATTTATTTTTATGGGAAGAGACTTATTCTATGGAGTAGTGTTGTAAGGGCCATTCTATGGAGTATTGTTGCAAGGAGGCTGCTTGTTGGTTCCTGGCTGCTCAGCCCCGAAATAAGCACACAGAAACTGTATTACTTAAATCACTGCTTGGCCAATCACTTAAACGTATTTCTTGCTAGCTCTGACATCTGGAATTAACCCATCTCCATTATTTTATATTTTACCATGAGGTCGTGGCCTACTGGCAAGGTTTCAACACATCTGTCTCCTGTGGCGGCTCCATGGCTTCTCCCCTGTCTTGGCCTTCTTTCTCCCAGCATTCAGTTTAGTTTTCTCTTGCCTAGCTCTGTTCTACCCTATCAGGCCAAGCCAGTTTCTTTATTAACCAATGGTATTCACAGCATACAGAGGGGAATCCCACATCAGAGTATGACTGGTGTTATATGTGCTTAGAGCATTTAATGCAATTTCACTGTTAATGAACTCTAGCCCAGTAAGCATAACCATTCCTTTCCAAGTCATTCAATAGCTATTGCAAAAGTCTTTGAACAACTTTTCAACTAACAAATATTAAAGTCATGTTTATCTATCATTTATTTCTATACTGTTAGCATAATAATATATCTAATTTTCACAAGTCAATTTTTCTGTTTTCATAAAACCAACATAATTTTACAGCTAATATACTTTAATAACTTAATATGATCACATGACCCTTATGACCTAAGATTAATAATAGTTTTGTAGGATAGTACACTCATATGACAGAACTGAAAATGGTGATATCCATTTGACCATGGAAATTAGTCATTTATAACTCAAGGTATGTGTTTAAATGACCCACACATTAATTATTTTTAAAAATTACATGGAATGGGTAAACAAGCAAAAACTTAGAAAAAAGAAACATATTTCTGTTGATGCAAAACATTGTTGACAAAGATATGTCAGTGCTCTCAAGTGATGATGAACACATGCACACACACCCCCTAAGAAGCAGAAACGAATGTTTTCAACAAGATGGTAGAGAAAAGATAGGTCTCATTAGCACTGGCACCAAAGCAGAAAGACACCTTTGAACTCAAATGCCCTCACACTGTTAGTGAAAATGCCACAGTGCTCCACCCGAATTTACCCTTATCATCTCCACCCCTGCCGTGTCATTTACATTGCTATGAAGAACAGTACCAGTCAGTATGGAATGCATGAACCTGGAACAGTAAGCGTATCCTTATACCATAGAAAAACTAAATGTTTGCCATAAGATGCTGAGTGTCCCCAATGAGTTGAAAAGGCCCCCAACATGGACATCCACCCTAACCAGTACATTAGAGATACATTCTTTTGTATCTTGGTGATTCGACCATATGCAAACATAATCACCCAAAGCATTTTTAAATACATGCAAGACTAAATCTTGCATGGAAATCACATTTCCAATTACTGTTTCAAGAGGATAGTTTGTTCCCACTTCTTGTTCACATAAAACAAAAGAAAAAACCAAAACCACACTTCATTTGGACTCAAATATGGTCAAGAGGGGTCCAGTTTAGGAGCCAGACTCCAGGCATAGCAAGTGTGGGGAAATCAGCACTGAGCTGAGAAAAGGAATGGCATGGTGACCTCTACCTGCGGCGAGGGCTAAAGAGGCTAGAACATCTCTGAATCTTGCAGAGCAGGGTGGGGCAGATGCAAAGCACAGCTCTGGAGGAGTTTGGGGAAGTAGACGCGGGGACCAGAATCGCAGTCTCAGGAAAGACAGAACTAAGACTCTAAGATGCACATGAGTCTCTGGGAGATTGGTAGCTGGGGCAGGTGAGTGCCCACATATATGAGAGGTAGGCGAGGCTCTCAGAATGGCAGACTCGGAAATCTAAACCCTGAATTCACCAAGGGTAAACTTCCCTTTTCTGGAGAACTCACATTAGCCCAACTTAACGTCTGCACACTGGTTTGCAGTCATGCAGAGGACTTCTCTGGGCTAAATAATTATTTAGATAATAGGAAGGTCCCGGTAGTCATGAGATGACTCAGTGAGTCCGGGTGCATGCTCCACATTGGTGTGCATGTTCCTTTGTTATTGGTTCCTCCTTTTTCGTGAAATATGCCAATGGAAAAATGAGAACAACCAACAGGTGGACTATATAAACTTATTAACGAGGTGCTTATCTTGTATAGAGAGAGTGTCCCATCGTTACCAAGGCAACCAGTCAACAAGGGTAGAAAACCACTAACTCTTACCTACGCATACACAAGGCCTGACAGTATTCTGCTCTTTCGAAGCTGTGTCTTCTCTGTCTTTGCCTGCCCCTCAGCTACTCACTCTCTCCAGGAATTGACAAATGCCGGGGAAACTGCTAATTATAACATTATCCTAAGAAACTATTATCTCTGTTTCAATCATAGCTATCATCACCATTATACTCATCAGTAAAGATACAACTGAAACAAACTCACTTAACTCATTCCAAAGCAAACTACAAATTGTATGTGCTCTCTGTTGTTTAGGACTCTCCAGGAGACTATTCTCCAATCATGTGGATAATCGTATTTATTCCTTAATTTCATTGGAATTTTAGAGCAAATTAGTTGCAGATCACATCTTATAAGGGGAAGAGCTTGGCATGGCAGTATAGAATCCTTTGACTTAGTTTCAAAAATGCCGGTAGTGCTAAGCCTTAAAAGTGCCTTATGGGGTTAGGAATTATGAGAACATTCACATTCCATGGGGCCTGGAAATCAAATGCTATTGAGTAGTCCACACCAGGTACTCTTGTTTACCAGGAAACACAATCAGCCAGAAAGGGCCATTGGCTCATCAAGGTTATGTCTCGTTCCCTACTTCAAATACATATAGATGTTTTTAAAATAATAGTCAAGATGTACTAGAAATGCTAAAGTTTCACGGTGGGGGGGACCTGTGCCTACCAAGTCTTATGAGAATGAAAAAGTTTAGTCTTCTTAGAGGGAAAGTTGGGCTTCGGGCCATGGCACTATTGAGAGGCCTCCTCTGTCTAATGGGATCTCTTATCTATTCAGAATTCCCAACTAGTGTTCTCATCACTCAGAGCTCTGTTTTGCTCCTGTTCAAAGCTATGTCATATTTCTGCTCACATTAGATGTTTTCTACAAACTTATACTAAATTGCTGAACCAAATACTGCCTGTTTGAAAGGGTTTTTTTTTTAATGATATTCTTTGAGGAGGCAGTAGCAGCTCTTTCAAAGCCTCCTTTTATTTTCTAGGCCCAAGTTTTTCTGACAGTTGCTTCACAGAACGAGATTTAAAACCTGCTACATGAATCCTATTGAGGCATCCCACAGAAATCCTTAAAACACCGGAAATGTTTGTGCTGCTCATGAATCAGTATGTGTGACTGTGTTAGAAAGCAAACTTTCACGAAAACGCCTGAGCCTCAAGAGGGGGTACCTCAAATATCTCGCGGACATGGCTGGGGCTGGTTACTGCTCAATTATGCTGTGCTGATTCCCCAAGTAAGAACACCAGTGAGCAGTTCTCCTCTGTGGTTCCCAGGAGCAGATCCTCCTTGGAATTAGGAGCAAACCCTACTGCATCTGTATCTTGTTGTACCTAGTGAAATAAAGTTATCGGTTTTGCAGCAAGGACAAGGAAGGTGTTTGTTTAAAAAGACAATGTGAAAAACTAGCAAAGGCAACAGGACATGATAAATGAGCAAGTCCCTGCTGCAGTAATTACTTTAGCAGAGCAGCAAATGAGTAAGTTTCTCGGGAACGATATATTCTGTCAGAGAGTATACCTCTGCCTGCTCTTCAGTGTGTGCTCCGTGGTGCTCGTTACTGGAGGAAAATCTCTTAAGAAGGAAGAGCTGGTAAATAAGCTGCCTGAGAAATTGCGTTCTGAAATGTTTAACACTGTTCTTTGTTAGAACAGATTATCTTCTGAAATTTAGAGTTTTGTCATCTTCGCTTTTGCTCCCCTTAATTAAGAGTTCTTTGTAACCCAGGAGGCGTCCATTGAGTTGGGCCTGGAACTGAGTCCGTAGAGGGCTAGCCTATTTCCCTTCCTGTTGCTAAGAGACAGTACTCTGACCAAAGCAAGTTCAGGGAGGAAGGCTTTACTTGACCTCACGGTTCAAACAGCCCGTCATGATGGGAAGCCAGGGCAGCAGGAGCCTGAGGCAATGGTCTGTCTCCACGGGAAACCAGAAAAAAATGAACATTGCCCAGTTTGTTTCCTCAGCTGCACAGTACAAGATCCCCTTAGGGAATGGTCTCATTCACAGTTCAATGGATTCTCCAATTGTGGTTAAGCCAGAACCCCTCAAAAGTTGCCCAGTTCCCAGGTAACTCTAAATTCTGCTTAATTGACAATTAAACTAAGGTTACCCCTAGCTGTCATGAGGCCCTGAATTTGATGTCCAGTGCCACAGAGACCAGGAACGGCAGATCCCACCTGTCGGCCCAGCATCCAGAAGCAGGCAGAAGACATTCAAGATCATCCTCAGCTGCACAGACTGTTTGAAGCTAGCCTAGATTATATGAGACCCCTTTCCAAAAACGATTAAGTTGTTTAAAAGAAAACTGAAGCAAGTCTTTCTTTCACAGACAGGTAAATAAAAACTGATCCCGACATGGTGGTGCACACCTTTAATTCCAGTACTCCAGAGGCAGAGGCAGGAGAATCTCTCTGAGTTTGAGGTTAGCCTGATCTACAGTCAGGACAGCCAAGGCTGTTACACAGAGAAACCCTGTCTCAAAAAAAAAATAAAAATAAAAAAAACAAGATAAATAAATAAATGAAATCTGTTCATTGAATAGTTTTTCTCTGCCAGTTGTGATGGTATATGCAAGTAGGATTTGCTGAGGAAGGCAGAGGCAGGGGGATCATGTTTGAGGTTATTCTGGGAGTGGTATTCTCTATGTAACTTGCTGGTATCTGCTGAGACATTTTTCTCTTAAGCATTAAACTCAATACAAGTTATCAAAAGACCTAAATTTGAGACTCATGTTTTCAGTTTAAAATGGCACAAAGTCTAGGGGAGCCTTTTGGAAAATCTCGGAAATGGGCACTGTGTATTCTCTGCCCTCTCATGTGGTTTACACATGAGGCACTTGTGCAATGAGAATGTCTCTGTGGGCATAATTGGCGTTTGGATGTGCATTTTGGACGTGCATGCTGCTGATGCTAAACTGGCATCAGAATTTGGATTAGTTTCCAGATTGAGGTAATGATCTGAGTTGTACAGTAATATTTGATATAGTTCTAAAAATATTCCTCCTGAAGATTTTTAGATTGTTGATTGCCATTTCTGCATAGTAGGATATTATTTGGGTAATGTAAAAATTTGCTATTGAATCTGTTAGTTATCAGTGTTTCTTTGTTGGATGTTATGTCTGAATTTATACTCCGAGAGATAATTCTATTTCCTACTCATTGACCTAAGTTCACTTAGACTTCATCTTCCAAGAGCATGAGAGTTGTTTGGGGCAAAATGCTTGTCTTGTGGTAAAGACATGGAAGAAGAGATCACTATAGTCAATATGCATGGACTGTTTCACAAGTTAAATAAAATTTTACGAGCAGAAATCAATATTACATAACCAATGACAAAATATAGACTCTTAGTATAATAGTGTGCCAATTCAAACTCTAAACTAAAGATGTATTTTAAGGGCATATTCCAGATAAGACAGAACTCTTCATTCTCATATTTCAAAATACTAGGTTTTATTGGGAGATTCTTAACAATTAAGACAAACACATAAACCTTTCATAACAGAGAGATTAACTTCAAAGCTTGTTCCCTTCTCTTCTATTGCTGTGTTAAGGCGCCAGGACCACAGGGATTCATAGAAGAAACGGTTTATTTGGAACTTACAGTTCACAGGGTGAGTTCATGAGCATCATGGTGGGAAGCATGACAGCTGGAAGGCTGGCATGGCGGAGGAGCAATAGCTGAGAGCTTACATCTTCAGATACAACCCCAAGATAGAAAGAAGTGTCTATGCCTGGCATGGGCTTTTGAAACCTCAAAGCATGCCCCCAGTGATACACCTGCTCCAAGAAAGCTATACCTCCTAAATGGTTCCCAACCAGCTATGCCAAGTGGGGAACAAGCATTTAAATATATGAACCTCCGGGGGTCATTCCAATTGAACCTACCACTCTTGATAATCAAGGAATTCAGCCTAATCACTAATGTTTACAAACATTACTCTTCCCCTGTCCCATCATATAAATAAGACTATCTTATTTTTAAATTTCTTTAGAGAAATCAATCTCCTAAGTTTTCTTGATCACCTAACCCATAGTTAATAATCCATGATTATAAAATGAATATACTTTTATTTAAATGATTGTCCATGGACATTTTATTTCCAGGGGTACCTTTGTTCATTTAAAAGTTGAACACACACACACACACACACACACACACACACACAAACGTATTAGTAGCTTACTTCCATAGCTTTACCTACCATAGTATTCTCAGTAAATGGGCTGGCTACCCAGGGTTTAGTAAAATACATCTACAGACTATTATTAGACTCTGGATTTAATTTTGAGCCCTAAAATAGTATAGTTCATTCACTGCTGCATGTGACATTTTAAAAACCTGAGCAAACAGTATTATTCTTAGGGAAGAAAAGCTCCTTCTCACTAGATTCAGCATTTAGAAACAATATTGAATTGATTTGAATCAGAAGATTGTCTCTGAAACCTGAAATGAATATAAACATTAGGCAGATGATCTCACCTCTTCCTTCCTGCCTGAGTCCTGCTTTGTTTCTTAAGAGTGGTTCTTAATATTCATCCAAAGCCCGCGTGTGTGCAGAGGCATCTCGAAACCACAGTGCATTCTGGCTTTTGTCAGAGCCCAAGCAGACTGTACTCCGACCTCAGACTGTGCAAGTCTTGAGCCCTGGGGTGGAACCCCATTAGTGGGAAGCCTGATCTAACCAGCCTGCTCGGCACCGCTGTTTCATGGGTCAGGACAGGCATGATTTCTTAACTGCTGTTTCTACACCCAGCAAACAAACATGGTACTTTAGATGAATAAAGCCCTCCTGTCTTACCCTTCAGGCAGGATTCTTATGTTCCTTGGAATGACAAAGGTTCCCATCCTTGGAATGACAAAGGTTCCCATCCCTTTTTGCCTGAGGTGGCAAACATAAAAGACTGAGAAGCATCATTAATCATGCAGACTGTCTGCTGCGACGCTGCCAAGAAAATGATCATCCTCAGACCGCCCATCAATATTCCCGACACCTGTCTGCAAAGGCAGGTCATGCATATCCATCTGCCTTTGGAGAAGTGTCAATGCTCAAACATCCCTCCACTATTTTTAGGGTCATGTTAGCAATATTCATCACTTCGCTGTCAGTTCCTCCAATTTGTCATGTTGTGCGGAGCCACCAGTGTCTGTCCCTGGCCATCTCTCCTCTGCATGGTGGTGTTCAGAGAGCACAGAGGTTCAAAAATTGTCAGAGGCGTATAAGACAGTAGATCCCAGCTACAGGTCAGAGTTCCCACCAAGAAGATGGTATGGCTACTCACCTTTGAGAAGAAATCAGACACTAGAGGTCCCTGTGTCTTACCCAAACGCGACGTTTGTCTGTTTTCTAGTCAATAGATTGTATTTTTTCATGGGTTTTATGATAAAACTCACAACATTTTTGATCTTGCAAATGATTCTGGGAGGTTAAACTCACACCTTAGAAATGAAACAACCCTTCAGAAATTAAGAGGTCAAAGAAAGCTGTTGTGATCAAAGCTGTCAGTTCCGAACACCAGAAACACGCTACACATAAATTAGAAATGAGACAGAAAGACTGTTGAGGAATCGGACGCAGCGCCAGGTGCTCTGAGGTTTGTCTCAGCTGCCACCCAGCCCACAGCCACAACCCCTAGTGCGGTTCAGCCTGAGTCTGATACCCACAATCTCGGAACAGTGAAGGCATGCCACCACGGGTGGGAAAATTCCAGAAACAGGGCTTTACCCATCCATGATGCTGCCCTTCAGCTATGCTCAGAGAGACCATGGTAGGTCTTGCCTGGGATGTTTAGCTCCACGCATCTTCGTTTTCTTACCTTCAAAATGTAGCTGTCAGGCGAGCTCCAGGGTTTGTTTCTGGAGAGCTTATCTCCTTATTTTTCTGTGTATTAGTGGCAGAGAAAGCCCCAGAATAAAATCTTTGCTAACTGTGACCTTCTCTGGGATGCGCATGAAGATATTAGAATCCTGAAGATGACCGGAAAGGCCCTGTTGCTGCTCTGAGTTCACCAACATGATAAATTTTGAGCTAGAAAAGTATCAGTTTTTCAACTATTACTGAGCAATGTGAGTTTTAATCATGATGGCCATGAAGTAAGATGCCTGGTTTGTAGCTGTTAATGTCTAAGACTACAAAGCAACAGATATAACAAAAAACAAAAACTGAAACAAAAAAAAAACCCACAAATTGGCTCATAGGGAGAATTAATCCCTTAAAGGAATCGAGATTCTTGATAGCTATTTGTGTTAATGAAAAACTTAGAGAACATTTTAAGCCAGTATCAGCAATTGAACCCAGGCACATATACGAGTATGGCTTAACCACACCTCTGGTGCCTCGAGATTGATCAGTTTGTCATTGAGGCTAATAGTGTTTACTTTGGTTTTATATAAATATGAACGCCCAAGGACAGGTGATACGCAAGCCTCTTGTTATTTTAAAATTAGAGTCTCATGTAACTCTGCTAAACATTTGTATACTAAATCACGATGATCTTGACGGCCTCTATGACAAATAGAAAATTAATCATTAAAGAAATAGGATAAGAGGAATTCATATTTACTCGGCATTTATTTTGCATCAAGGTGCTTAGACAGGGCATGCTGCCTTGCCCCTCCTGAATCTATCTTGAGAGTGCATCACTCATCAGGAATGAGGGAAGGCAGCTCAGACCGACAAAGCTGAGCAGGGAGGACCTGTAGAGTGGTAGAGCGGCGTGACTGACAACAAGCAAAGCCAAAAGGTTGCTAGATTTTTTTTTCAGTATCAGATTTACCTGGCAAAGAAGGAAAAAGAGCCCTGTAAGGTGGGGACAGGGTAAAGATGGGCACAGGACCTGGGTAAGGAAGTTTTGGTGAACTGGAGGGTTTTCGGCCTGGCACCGGGCTTGTTGCTGCCAAAACAGAGCATGGAGAAGAGGAAGAAGTGCAGTTGAGGGGGAAATGATGGTTTATGGACCATCCAGGCTTCCTTCCTTCTTTGTAATAAATGTGTAAATGTATCCTTTGGTGGGGGGATAAAGGTAGAGGTCTTTTTTTAAGTAACCATACAGAAAAAAAAAGATTAAACAACCCAGACAGCATAGGGAAGAGGGAAGAACAGAAAAGAATAGACGGCAAGACAGATTAGGAAAGCCCTGTAGGAATAATGAAGAGTGGGTATTATTTATGGCAGAGAGGAAGAAATATCTTTAGGAGGCGTAGGATACATAGCTTTACCAGTTTCGCTGTCTGACTATGAATGCCAAGAGAAGTCAAGAAAAACACATGACTCTGGTTTGGTTGCTTGAGTGATTAAAATAGAGCAAACCACCTGAGGAAGAGCCCACGTGTGGGCAAAATAAGGAACGCATTTGATGGCTTTCCTTGGACACCCCAACATAGGGATCAACCTGAGGGTCTTCCAGGAGGGCAAAATGAAAATGTTGACGCTCAAGGCATTGCTAACACTGGAGGGGCCCTGCGATTGAGAGAGAAGAAAAAGCCAAGGTGGCCAAGAATCAACAAATAGGGGCAGACGGGCAGTACAAAGGAGTCCTGGAAACTGAGAGCAATAGAACCCTCAGAAGTCTCTGCCCTTGCCTTCCCATGTGTCCTGCTTCATGCTTCTGTCCCTAGGATCAAATACAGAATCATTTCATTCTAAGGGCTGTGCCTAAGCATGCCCCTTTTGATCCCAGTCTCACTTTTCTGGAGTTACGACTATAGCTTCCTGTTCTGCTGGCTGTTATCTGTGAGCAGAGAGGGCTCCACTCTTATTATCAACGCCATGCCTAGAACAGTGCCCAACACATGGTCAACACTCTACAGGTATTTGATCAGTACCAGTGCTCACCTCCTTTTTGTGCAAAGCTACACAAGCGGAGGCTTATAGGTGTGTGTGTGTATCATAGATTAGATTATAGATACATTTTCACTCCTAAAATAATCCTGATGGGTTCCAGTCCGGGAGTTTAATATTTCACCTCTACCGGACATTTAAAGAACACTTTAAGGACGAGCTTTTATAGGAAATTTAATTCCAAACATTGCTTTGGAAGTAATAGGAAAGACTGTTTACCGAAAGGGGAAGAAAGAGACCTTCATATGCAAATGCCTGGCATTTGGAAATGTCATATAGCTACATCTACATATAAATAAGCTGCTCTCTGAATTCCAGGGAAGGGAGACTTTGTATAGCATTAGCCAATTTCTATATCAAAGTAAAGCGAAGGAACAAAGAGAGGCAGTGAGTCAAGACTTGGAAGGGCGAGTCTCCGCTGCCTCCTAAGAGCCCTGCGCTCCAGGTCAAAGAACAACTGGGCCAAAATCCAAGCCAGAGTGAAATCAAATCCCTCCGTGCTTGAAGGATAATGGAGATAAGCCAGCTAGAAGAAAAGGGACTCCCGGATCAGATCTTGAAAACTCCCTCTCCGGCCCTTGCTTCCTTCTAAATACCGACATGGAAACCAAGTCCTCCAAAAGTTTTACATAGTCTCTAGGCCGGTATTGTTTTTCCTTGTGTGAAATTCTAAATGTTGGCCCAGCCAAACCAATGACATAGTTTTTAACCTCTCTCCAATTTCTTATTTGTTCCATTTCCTTAAGAGAATATGGTGCTCCCAGATTACAGAGGAGACACAAGGGGAAAAATTAATTAATTTATTTGCATATTTTTTGCTGGCCATTTTGCAGAATCCCCCTGGGACTTGCATTTCCTTAGCAGCAAGAACTCAGACAGTGCCGGCACCACAGTTTGAGTCTAGGTTACTAAGGTAAATATAACAAAGCCCGCCCTAGCTGGGCTCCTACACGGGAGATTTATGGGGGAGCTTGTGCTGGGAGAATGAGCTTCCAGAATGATAGCTGAAGGAAAATGCTTGAATTTTAAGAAAGAACTCTATTTCTTCAGTAAGCTTAAGACAGACATAGGAAAGAAATCAAAACATCCAGTTGTCAAAGAAAACCAACCAATGAAGACTATCTTAGGGATGGATGAATGTAACTGGTACCTTTTTAGGGACTACGGGAGAATGTTTGGCAACTTATGAGTGTTGCTCTTTGAAATGGCCTTTCAATTAAAGATTTACGATCACCACGGAGAATATTTAAAACTTAGAACCAGAAGGGTGAAGAACCTTACCCACGACCACCATCTGCTGTGGGAGAAACTGAGAATGTGTGTGAACAGTGTGCTCTCCAGCCGAGAGCACTCTGGTCGGCTGCTAGGCCTCCTGCCTGCCCCTGGACAGAAAGAACAGCAAAGGGAGAGATGCTCATTGGATACATCTGAAAACACCCAGTCCCTTGTGGCGGATATTAAAGGAACCAAAACTAGTCCCTAATGAGGATTAAAAATATCATATCAAAGAACATGTTTCAAAAGTTAAAAAAGGAACGAGAAGTAGGGAAAATTTTGTTGACTTTTTGCTAAAATGTGCTGACATGTGGGGATATTTATGTTTTTCTGAACATCTGGTGCGTATTACTGTGTTTTTATTCACAAGCCTCTATTATTAATGAAAGAGGAAAGCTGGATAATTAGGACACACTGCCACAATAAATGAATGTCATGCATGCCTTTTCCCACTGCATAGGATCTCAGCGTCCCATCAAACAAAAAAGTTATCTCTAAGTAGAGGAATCATCTTATTATAACAAAAGTCTTTCCGTCCGAATAGACCACATAAGTCAGCAACACTTGCCTCTAAGAACCGAGACCACATTTCAAGTCGTGATTTGTCATTCTTAACAGTGATCTACATTATACTTTTAATATTGGCTTAAGCTTGAGGCACAACTTAAACTTGATATATGCTTGCTTTGCCAAGATGGAATCCCATTTCTTTAATAAGACTTTATGGGCCAGAGATTATTTTATTAGGAAGAGAGTTACCATGACTTTTGGCTCCTTGATAGCCTGTCAAATTGAAGTTGTCTCTACTGACTGTAAACTTGGCTTGACCTTCAGATCCTATTAAGGATGGCTTCAGCTGCTTGTGGCTGCTCCAAACACCACCACTGAGCATAGCTGAGTCCCCTCCATCCAGGGCAGGAGCGAACAATGACACACAGTCCCAGAGTGGCTAAGACTCGGACATGTGGGGCAATAAACTGCAGGCTGTCCATAGTAATTGCTATACTGTGTCCCACTCTGTAGCAGGGCACTGTGATGTCCCTTACCGCCTGGTACTCCTGCCCACACACCCTGCCCTGGTCACACACCCTGCCCTGGTCACCTTCACTGGCTGTGCTCCCACTGCAAGCCACGCTGAATCTGGCTTTTGGTCTATTTCCTCCTTTGCCAAATTCTTCTTATTCCTGGTTCCTGTATCAGCTTAAATGTCCCTGCTCTGGGAATGACAGCACTGAGAACTGATCAATTGATGAGCGCCTTACACTCTGCGTGTGCCATTGAAATTCCTTACTTTGAGAATCTCACTCATTTAAAACGGCGATAAGGTGCTGAGTGCTTCTTATGCGCCAGACATGGATACAAATTTTACAAACATGAATTATAGGTAATCATTTGCCTGGAGTCACAAAGCTGCGTGAACAGGGGAGTGAAGAAGAAACAAAGACTAAAGTCCAAAGTCTTAAGGTCCTAACTTTCTAGGAAGGTAGTCCTATTTCCAGGTTAGGATAAAGTGTTTCTTTTCAGCGTTTCGCATATGTGTACCATAATTTTTTTTCATACAGTCTCTTCATCAACTGTCTTTCCCCATTTCTTCTGCTCTCTCTGTCTGGTTCCTCCCTTTATGCTTCCATATTACACGTACTGACCCCCTCCCCCAACTAAAATCCCTTCCTCCCTTCTCATAACTCTCATTTCTGGTTTCTTCCCGAGTCACCCATCATAAACTCATATCTCTCATATCTATACAAACATGCAGATTAATAAAGATTTAAATCTGGGTTCCATGGAAGAGAGAAATCATGTTTATTAAATTGGTTTATTACACGTCCCATGATGCCTTCTAGTTCCGTTCATGTTCGTGAGCATGCCGGTTGTCGTCATGATTACATGAAATTCCGTTCTGTCTAGCTACTATCCGTTGAGAGCCATATGGGCTGATATTGAGAATCTCCCAATTGGTTCTACTTCTTACCATCCTTCAACTGAACTCTTTTCTCTTCACTCCCACCTTGGAGTCTCAGCAAGAGTCTGTCTGTGACCCACATGGGCTTCCTGACTCCATTCCAGCTGCAGAGGCATTTATGAATTTCCTTATGCCCTACTAGTAAGCAGGGACACTGGCTTCCAGACTCAGACAATGGCATGGTGACCCCATTCACATGAAAATGAGATTACTCTCAGGGTTGCAGAAATTCACTGTCTTTTAACATACCATCTTGACTCACAGAACATATCAATTGCATATTGAGACAGCATCAGAAAATATGTATATGTGGATTTGTGTATGTATTTGTATGTGTATGCACATAGGTTTGTAGGTGTGTATTCGTATGTATGAAGGTGTATGTGTGGAAGTATGCATACATGCTTGTGTGTGTGTGTGTGTGTACTTGGGTATACAATATGTGTATATAAGTACGTGTGTATGTGCATGCATATCCATGTGCAATCATACTTTTGTGTGTGTGCTGGAATTGGAATCCTATTCATTTGATGCACCATCAAAATTTATATCTTTTTCTAGTTGAATAATATTTCCCCTCCGCTGCATTGTACTTTAACTATTACATTGTTGCTAAAATGTCAGATAATTCCCACTTTTCCTCATTTTAGATGATGATGTTGCTTAATCTTAGTAATAACTCTGTCTATTTTGAGGCTTTTAATTCACAGATTTTGAAATTTAGTGGAGCATACTGAAGCATATTTATTGAAGAGTTAGTGAAGCATATTCTGTCCTAACAATGACATCTGACGGTCTTGAGTCTTCTCTGTGAACAACTGTCTGGCTGAAGTCTTTTGTGGCTTTCTAATGGCCATAGTTCTTCTCTGACACTGTAAAAAACAATCGCCATGAGTCTACCACTTGAGTTCCCTAGTCTCTGAAAAATGAGAGAAAAAGAGAGAGGGGGAGAGAGAGAGAGAGAGAGAGAGAGAGAGAGAGAGAGATTTATACATAGTCTAAAATAACCAAATCCTAAAAGTACATGTAGTAATATATATAATGGTGGTGGCACTTTTCTTTAGGCTGCACAATCTGAGTTCTTTCTTTTGTTCTCTTACTATCTATATATTTTACTGTTGTCAACTCAATGTGAATTGCTTTTGTAATGAAAAATATCCAATATACTTCATTTTTATGAAAAAATATAGAACTAAGCAATGGAGCTATCCACAGAAAACCCCATTCTTCACATTGAATGGCGCAGTTTCTATTAGTCCGTGAAACACCGATGGTTACGACTCCACCTGCAGACTCAAGTGGAGGAGCAAGGCAATCTCGGGAATCTCTCCAGGCAAAAAACATTTCTGTCTCAATTATCTGTACCTTCAGACCAAATTGGTTTCCAGCCTGAAATTATCCAGATGACCGTCTCGTTGCTGCTCCCTCTCACTACATGCCCAGCCCTGAAACAGCCAGTCTCTGTAGAGACACTGAGAAGCCCAGATGAAACTGAGAACGGGAAAGATGGATGGATGTGAGGACTCAAGAACTCTCTCCTCACTCTTAACCTCTGTGCATCTGCATCTTTTTCCGTGTAGACTTTAAGAGACACACATGGCGTCTGGAGCCAGTTACTGCATTTAACATGTATGGTAGTAGGAATTAATTATGTCTGTTTTCTCCCTCCTAACTTATCGAAGATGTGTGCAGATAAAAGAGTGTGCTCTCTCTCTCTCTCTCTCTCTCTCTCTCTCTCTCTCTCTCTCTCTCNNCTCTCTCTCTCTCTCTCTCTCTCTCTCTCTCTGTGTGTGTGTGAGTGTGTGTGTCTGCCTCCTCTCTTTCTCTGTCTTTCTGTGTGTGTGTCTGCCTCCTGTCTCTCTCTCTCTCTCTCTCTCTCTCTGTGGTTTATACTATAACATGTGTCTGTTTATCTGTGTATTTATAAATGTGCAACTAATCATTTATATGCTTGTGTGTGTGCACATGCGTGCACACACACACACACAGGCATTTGCTATCCTGTGGAGTGTTGCAGTCGTCATGTATGAGTGACATTTTGAAAGCATTAAAGTCATCATAAAATAACCATATCATTTAATAGTCCTTTGACCAGTACATGACCCGTGTTCTATGACCCAAGCTGAAGAAAGCAATTCTACAAATTTACTCTCTTTAAAGAATCTTCTTCCCTTGTGATACATTTTTCAAAGGCAGAGATGCTTTGCTTAAAAGCATTCTTCAGGGATGTTTCTTCAGAGTCTCAATTCATGTCATTCTATAATGTGTCCTCCCAGGCCTTTAAGCTCGCCTCTCCAGTGTCCTGCAGACTGTCATAAACGCCCTTCCTCCTGTCTGGTACATCTTATGCCTCTAGGTAATCTTCCTAATATTGCTTAGTATTAGATAGTTCAGCCCCTGGTAGTTTTCTGCTAAACAGTACATTCTTTCCAGTCTATGAAATTCTATTTTATACACACTGAACCATAAACATAAAATTATCACCGTGTTCTAGAAATCATGAGGGATTTTGACATATTTGCATTGAAGCTAAAATATTTCTCCTCAAAGTCTCCATGATACAAAGTGGTATTACTTAGCTACTTAAGGCATAATTTCGTCTTTTGGGGTGTCCCCCTACTTTTTTTTCCTTTTGAGATAGGGTCTCTGTGGTGATTTGAATGAGAACAGTCCTCATAGGCTCATAAATTTAGATGTCTGGACCTCATTTGGTGGAACTGTTTGGGCAGGATTGGGAGGTGAAGCCTTCTTAGAGGAGGTGTGTCATTGGGGTGGCCTTTGAGGTTTCAAGGCAGTGTCATTCCAGATGGTTCCCTCTGCCTCCTGCTTGTGGATCAGATGTAAGCTCACAGCCACTGCGGCAGTGCCACGCCTGTGTGCCTACTGTCACTCTTCTCTCCGTGACAGCCATGGGCTCTGACCCTCGAGAGCCAGGAACCCCCAGTTAAATGCGTTCTTTTATATAGTTGCCTTGGTCACGGGGTTTTGTTACAGCGATAGGACATTCACCTCTCGCAAGTACTGGCCTCAGACTCATGACTCTCTCTCTCCTCAGTATCCAAAGGCTACCAGCACCTGCTGCTGTTGTTTTATTTACAGCAAACAAATGAGGCACACACAATCCTTCTCTAAGACAGATTTGGCATTGAAGTATCTTCTTCTCCCTGCCTACCCATGTCCTAGACTTAGACAATGTCTATCACCTAAACTGCAGTCTGTACTGATTTCCTGTGTGTCTGTTGCTCCCTCTGAGTCCTCTCATTGATTCATGTTCTGTACCAGTGAGCTATGCCAGAGACTTTCCAAATGGCTTCCCATTGTTCTTGAAATTCAAAGCTCCTTCTCCTGGTACATAGAGCTCTGTTCATACAGGGTCTTGGTTGACCTCTTCATCTTCCTTTCATTTTGATCTCCCTTGCCTGTCTCTGCCTCCTTTACCTGGCTTTCCCTGACGCTGGCAGAAGCTGCTTTGTGTGGGCCACTCCCTGGGCTCCTCAGCTGTCCAGTTCTTTCATAGCTCTTCCTCACTACACATGGTCACACCTCTGTCTGACATAGCTTTCCTGCCCCACTGTGCAGTACCTGAACATCCTGGGTGATTTCTGGAACATTTCAAGCTGACATATTGAGTTCTGTTGTTGCTGTTTGCTTTTGTCTGTTGTCTATCTCATTGTCTAATGTACACACTTCAGGTAAGCAACCCTCTGTAACTTAGCATTTGTACCTTAGGTTTGAAGCATTAACTACATAGGAGGAAAGAAGTCAATGTTTTAAGTGAATCAGTTGATAAATAAATTAGATGAATAAGAGTGAACCAATAGCAAATTTAGACACCTCATGAGAGGAAATATTGTTTTCCACGTTTTTAGGATCCAAAAAGTTACACGGTCAAATGCCAAGAGCCTAAAATCATAGGTTGATATTAACATCATTGCTTCAAGCAGAAGTGAGGGCTTCTAAATTATCTATCACCTTCCACTCCTGTTTCAGAATATATTCATTTTTGTTTCTATTTCTAAATAAACGGTCGTCTGGAAGCTGCAAGTGTACTGTCAGCTATTCTATTTCAATACACCAAATAGATGTTTGATTCTCCAAATTCAAAATTGTACATGTTTTATAAACTCTATTGATTTCTTGAGTGGCTTACCATGTACTTCAAGAGTGTAAATTATATCCTGGGTGTGGGTTAGACCCATGAAAAGGTAAACAAGCCTTGAGACCACAAAGTAGCTTTTGGTGATAATTTATTTCAAGCTCTAAATAGTGTCTAGGTAGAAAGAAATTGTGTAGAGTTATGCAACATCCTTAACTATTTCTAGAATCACCCATCTGGAGTTAACTATTTAAAGTCATCTCTGGCTATAAAAGCATCAGAAACAAACCAGTTGTTTGTTTCAAGATAGAAATTAAAAAAGGAATCTCTAGCTGTTTAAAATGCTTGGTGATTGTCTGCAATTTACTGTGTGTCTATGTATATATGTGCATACATCCACACATATAGCTTAGTGATATTTCAAATGCAAGAATATCTGAATTTGAAATTCTCTCTATCAAACAGAAAATCAGTCATTTCATTTTCAAATTATCTTAATTAAACAGCAGAACATTACATTGTCAGCTTTCCTTAACGAAATAGAGAACATTTCAAATTTTCTTAATGGAATACTTAAGCCCTTCTTATATAAGATATGCCAAAAAGTCTTGAATTTTCTTAATTAGACTGGATTCCATGTGAAATGCCAGCTTTTGAGAATCCAGGACATGGAGACAGAACTGAACTGCAGGAGCATCCTCTAGATGTGACCCAGAATCTGCCTATCAAAAGGGTTGTTGATGTCAGTCGGCTTCTTCATCATTTACTTTGAGACAATAGTGGTAAAATGCAGAACCATTTGTTCTATGGCAAAGTGAATAATGAACAATGGTATTTTTTTAAAGATGCTAAGTAACTAAATAGGTAAAGAATAACCCTTTGGAAAAGTTTCCTCGAGGTCTTAAAACATCTTTACTGGAGCTGCTAAAACTGACATCTTCAAGACATATTTTTGTAATGCAAATGAAATGGACAAATACTTTCATATAAGTTTAGGCTAAGACTATCAGACATATAGAAATTATCTGAGGAAGACCAGGATTCTACTGAGTTATGCTGGGAAAGCAGACCTAAACTAACACTCTCCAGGTCACGTGGCAACGGCAACCAGTCTTCAGCTGATTCCATCACTCCATGTATATACTGAAAAGTGACTTCATCAATGTAAGAGATTGTTTTTAATTAGCAACTGCGTTTGCTAAGGCTCTGCTATGACCTGCTGCAAACAGGTGACCTAACAGAAATTTATTTGTCAGAATCCCAGATGTCCAAAGTCTAAAAGTCAAGAAGGGGTGAGGACCAAGTTGTCTCTCGCTAGTTGATACTTCGTCATGTATTGGTCCATAGCCCCAATTTCTGCCTCCATCATCATATGACCTACTACTTTGAGGGAACATGGTGTGATCTACTATAGAAATAAAAAAAAGGTTTTTTTTAAATTCTATTAATCAGTAGACAGTTAAGATTTTGCTGATGAGTTTTTGAAAGAGTGCTTTTATTGACAGAATGTTTCTACAGAAGGTTAAAGTTGGGACATGGAAATCTAGGTCAGATTCTCACAGTATTGAAATTTTTGATTTAGAAAGTAATATCACCTTTAACAACATTCTTATTGTGCTCAAACACAAATATATTTGATTAAATGATATGTATTAAAAATGCCATCAAAATAACTAGCTTTCTACACATTAAACTGTTCCAAAAAGTTAACTATCAACAAAATTTCCCTATTCTGTCTTAGATCCTATTGGCATATCTTTCTAAAAAATCAGTTTTATCTAGAATCCTAATTTGAAATGGCAAACTCATCCTCAAAAATGTGCATTGCACAGTCAACTATATATGGTTCTGAGAACTGTCCTGCCTTATCCTTGACTACATATGACAGTATTGCCTTCTTGTCCTTTCAATGAGGAACACTTACAATAATTTAGTCAGATCCCATCACATGTCAGTACTCCAGATTTGTGAATGAAACCAAACCCATGCTGCAAATTCTCCAACTGCCCTTTCTGGGCCATGACATCATTTGGAAGAAATATGCAAACCCATCATTTGCTTACACTGGCTCCTCAATTCGTTTATAGATGTCCTTCTTGGTCCTTGACAATTAGCAGAACATTTTTGCTCTTCTTATTTTACTGAGGAAGGCTGGAGTGGAGTGCAAATATAGCACTAACCTATACGCACCTACTCCTACCATGATGACTGCAGACCCTTCATTGAGCAAAATCCTCTCCGCCATATTTTACTTTACTTTTCCAGTAAGAGAGATGCTGGAGTCATGAGAGAATCGCATCACTAAAATGGGTGGCTGGTTCTCAGAGACAAATATGCAAAGGCATGTTTTCAAGGCCTCGTTCTTTCCACTAGGGCACAGATGGTTGGTGGCCACGTATGTCTTTTATGCCTATACAACTTCTCATTACAGTAAATACTGAGCACCCATTTAGTGTTAGTCCATGTCCAAACACCTGAGACAGCCCAGCATACTACACAGTCTGACAGAAAAGGGGGTTCAGCCTAATGCCAAGTGTTCTCATGTGTCCCAAATATATGACAGAAGTGTCATTGACCCTTAGGGTAGCTCGAGTGACTACAGCCCCATGCAGTTATTGTGTGTCTTGTACCAACAACTGAATGTCGTGTTTTCTGTGTGTCATTTGGCAAGAAACATTTGGAGATGTCCTGGCTAGTGTCCCCAGAATGTCGTCTGATAGATGGACCAGGTGCTCCTCAAAACAGAGGGAGTGCCAGACCTGGTAGCTCGGGCCTATGATCAAGCAATTTGGGAGACTGAGGCAGGAGAATTGCAAGTTCTAGGGCCTGTGTGGACTGCAGAGCAAGTCCAAGCTCAGCTTGATCAACTTAATGAGAACCTGTTTCAAGATAAAACATAGAAAGAGGGATGAGGATATAGCTCAGTGGTAACATCCAGAGAGGTCCTAAATTCAGTCCCTGGTTGGATTAGGGCGGGGAGAAGATGGAAAAGAGAGGGGAGGGGGAGGGACCTGAAGGGAAAAGGAAGGGAGAGGCTGTATAGGCAAATGAGTAGGAATTCTGATTACATAAGGCATGTCCTTTTATTAGCATTTCCCAGTGTAAAGTAGCTGTTTGTCTCAGTCTGACCACCCCCAGCTATCATATGGCCACACATGGTAATCTTGCTCCTAGGCATTTCCCTCTGCCTTTCCTGTCCTTGCCACGTGTGACTGACTTTATCTTTTCCACAGACTAGCTGAACTTGAGTAGTTATGAGCCCAGAGCCAACATTCCTTCCCTGCCACATGGAAACGGAAGCCATCATAAGCATCGGTACAAGATGCACCTCTCCTCCGCTGTCTTACTCATTCCCGTGTCCAAAAGGATGCTCCATTAGCATTCACGCAGGGAGGTCTTATTGGTCTTTTGGTAGTTACTAAGAATAATTAAAGAGGCCCAGGTTTAACTGGGCTTTCTTGGGAGACTTCACAAACATCCACACTTGGGAGGGGCACAGAACACATTCTTTCGAGCATTGACTTCTAGAGATGGTTTTAAATTGAATAGTTCAGGATGACCACCTGTAGTGAAAAGGGGCTGGCCAGCTAAAGGCCGCTGAGGGCTCCTTGTGACAAGAAAGGGTGAACATAGGGAAAGAAGCAAATGACAAACCACAGCTTGCATGCTCACAGTCCATGGCTGATTGTGACTCTTGAAAGCTCAAAATTTTGAGAGCCAACACAGATTTGGGACCAAGAAGGTACCAAGCATGGTACAGCCACCCTACAACAAAAATGGTCTAGAATGCTAACGAAACTAGCTGATCATACAGAACCAAGTCAGAAGGGAGGACACAGCTGAATGAGGTCAGCTGTCTTAATCCTCAGTTGGAATGCCAGAATCACCTAGAACAGACTTTTTGAAAGGTCAGTCCCTTTGATGGTGATTCACCATCAGATGAAGCCAGGGAATTCATTCGTGGGAGCAATAGAGTGAGTCCACCCTAACATAGGCAGCATTGCCCTAACATAGGGTTACACTTCAGCATTTATTTCATTAAATTTCGTATACACAGAAGATAATTTGTAATGCATCCAAACAAAGTGCACACAGATAGACAGAGACACAAACATGTAACATGTATACATGCACAGTTTGAGAGGTATCTGAGCAACAAGAGCATCTTCTAAGATTTTATGGCAGATTTTATATATACTATATATATGTGTACATATATACATATAGTATGTATATATGTGTACATATATACATACTATATGTGTGTGCATATATATACATATATATCCCACTCATTATCTACATTATATAGTGCCTATAATCATAGCTGTTTATAATTTCTAGTCTGAATAGTTTCTTCATATTTAGAAATGAGCATTTACTTGAATAATCCACTAAAATAGTGTTAAACGACCATAACCATTAGAAGTTATTTTACCACTAAAGTTACAAGCCTTTTAGTTTGTTCTTTTTGTCCCCCCCCACCAAAGTTGAACTTTAAAACAGTTCCCATAGATATGCGTTACTCCCAGTATCTCTTCTATCAAAGTACTTTAGAGGCTCAATTCGTGAAAGCTTATTGAAGAGCAAAAGCTATACCTTTGTTCCTTAGCTGAAGAAATAACAAAAGCTCTCCAGTTCATGAAGCCATCTTGTAGAAAAGCAAGCTGATTACCAGCTTTGGTCACTGCCATTACCACCAAGTGTGTCAGCACTGACAGTTTTGGAGCTGCGAGGAATGAGAATAAATGAATGGCTGTGTGGCGAAACAGAAATGAAAGCAAAGCTGCATTACTTTAGAATCTTAGCCTCTGTTTAGAAAACACGTGCCTTGTTTCTGTTTTATTTTGTTAATAGAAGTGTCTTTCCTTCTTGTCAATCAAAAGTTCCACCTCTTGCTGGACAATACTGTGACACAAAACCCACAGCTCTCATTCTAAAGGGAAGAAGTTTATTCTAGACCGATTTGAGTGACCCAGGAACACAGATCTGGGTTAGCCCAATTTCCATGCTTCCATATGGAGTTAGTTTTACGAAGCTTTCTGTAGCTTTACAAAACAAAGAAAGCCACAAATCAGGCAAGATTAAAATATATTAGCAGGAACGTCAGAGAGGTGGGACCAACGAGATGGTGGAGCTTTCCTACAGGCTCAAGATGCTATCTAATGGCATTCTCCGCTCTCGGGCTGATGGACACCCGTGGTCTGTGAAGTTAATAGATGCTGAAAGGCTTTGGTTTGTTAACTGTAAGGTGTGAGATCCCGCACAGAGGTGGGCAAGGGATAGCTGTTCTAAAGCACTAGAACTAGACCGAGATAAACTAATAGCCTTTGGAACCTGAAGCATTCCGTCTCTCCACGGTGCTGAGCTTCCAATCAGCCAGCCAGTTTCTGCACACTTCCTTTCAGGAGGTGTTGTTCCTAGTGCCACAGATACAGTGTGATTGGCCGAGTTGGAATTGGTGACATAAAGTTCCAAGGCAGTTTTGTGATATGACATCCACACTTCCGTTCCCACACTTCTCAATAGCTAAATATAAATGGCTACAAGTCTTTCATTTTAGAGCCACTGCCCATGCTTTACATGGACTTAGGTGCTTAGGTGATGGCAAAAGCCTTGGGTAAAGGGATAAAGGCTCTCTTTGAGAGAGAGAGAGAGAGAGAGAG
>LOEQ01008917.1:0-16349 GCA_001685075.1 Bramus lutescens | reverse complement strand
TGCCCTCTTCTGGCCTGCAGACATACACACAGACAGAATATTGTATACATAAAATATAAATAAATATGAAGAACTAGAAATTTACATTATGTTGTTAAATGAGCTGCAAAGGTACAATACCTTAAACAAGAGTAGAAATGTATATACAGTAAGCTTTAACAACGATAACCTTAAATTTGTATCAATATACAGAAATAGTTTAAGCAAAAGGAAACACACACACACACACATATATATAGTATAACATAAATAACATCAAATTTGTACCAATATACAAAAATCCACAACAACATAAAATATTTAAGACTAGTAGTTGATTTTTTTGGTTTAAAAGTAGATTCAATAGTTTATTTTTATCCCATAATTTCTATATTCTCTTTTTTTCTTTCCAAATTAAGATCCTTGAATTTAATCTCCTTTGTTCCACTTTTCCCCTGACCATTACCAATGACAACTGGCAACCAATTCCTTTAGACAATGACAAATATTCATAACCCACTGAATGACCAAAATCCATTCACACACACCCACACCCTCTTGGGAATGTGAGCATTGTGTTCTCTGGATTGCTTCCTGCTGTCAGAAATTTAAGACAAGTGCTGGGAGAGCTAGCTGTATCATTAGTTAACAGTCTCTGTGTAATGGAAAAGTGAAGGTCTTATCTGAAGTCCTGGCTAGAATAGTTCTGAGCAGTTGGTAGTCCAAAGCTGATCTTTGGGTAGTGTTTGTCAGCTTAGTGGCATTACCACAATCCAGGTGGAATCATTGTTGCGGGGACTCACTGTCCTTTCGGAGACACCAAAGGTCACTGTTAGGAATGGTCACAGTTGACTACAGAAAACTGAGGTATTTTTATATGTCATATGCTGCCGACCTTGGAGAAGTTAAAATACCATAATTTGTGGAGTACATCCAGAGTACACAAACCTAATCCTAATTACCTGATAGAAACTCAAACCCAGAATCATGGACAGGGAGCTACATGAAGTCTTTGTCTAGAATTAGTTAATACTGTATATAACCATTAGTATCATGACAGAAATATAATATAAATATATATATTAAACTTTCTGTTATGATACTAATATATATATATCTTAAAAATTGTAAGATAATATTTTAGAGTCAAAACAAAACCAAAGAATTATGAGATTAGTGGCAATAGAACAATCCCTTAATTTTGTTTTTTCTTCTGTGCCATATCAAGACTGTAGAATAACAGGTAGACACATAAACACGCCTCACTCTGAGCAGCCCTGACTCAAGTCTGAGCCCCTCGATTTGTCTCTGTTTCCTTTCTATCCACTCCTAGGTGACTTGACATACGGTAAGGATGAATCTTGTGCCATTCTGTCTCTGGTTTTTCATGTCTGTCTTCTTTACAAAGAGCAGTCTGTGTAACTATACTAAAGAACATAATTCCTCAACATCCCTTGACAACTCTTGACTAGCAATGGGCATGTATTAGCACTGCCCCACATGACTCAAGGTGTGCCACAGACCACCTCTTCAAAGGCTCACGTACTCTTCCTGAATAAATATTTACATATGTAAATATTTAGCAGGAAACTTGGTGCAGAGTTTAGCAGAGACATAAGACTTTGTACTATAGCTACAACCTTTCTCAGAAAGGAGAGTATAACCCTGACATTAAACCTCATTAAAATGGAAAACAGAGAAATCAATGTCTAAGCTGTCAGGCACTAAAAGAAATATGAACACTTCCAAAGTCTCATTTTTATATAATTTTAAATATCTGAATGCTTTATTGTTGCTTAAATATCCACTGTACATAAACTTCCGGTTCACAAATATTTACCATGACTCATACATATATTTGTTGAGATATTAGATTTCTGTGTTTCTGCTTGCCTTAATATACTAAAATCTCATTTCTAAAGTATGTCTATTGCTTCACGGGAACTGGTCGTATATTCAGGTTTTCAATCAACTGGTTTCCTGGGTTGGATTGACTATAAATCTGTTGACATATATTGATGACGACTCCTCATTTTCTTGCCCAGGGATCGTTTCTTCTACTCATTTATTTTCAATTTCTCTGCTTTCTTATTTGACAGTATCACATGAGCAACAAAACAGAGACCTCTAAGCTCGCAAGAGCTGGAATAAACTAATTAGCAGACTTTCTGATGGAGACTAGTCCCCTCCCATGTTCCACTGCTTAGACAGGAAACAGGAAAAAGCCAGCTCTTTGCACACTGAGGCATTACCTTCATTCAAAAAAAAAAAAAAAAACTCCCATGTAGCACCTAGACATCAGCTCACACTGGACATTGTCTGGAATCAGAAACTGTCAGTTTGGGGGTAAGGCTCAATTTAAAAACACCCTCAAGGATAGGTTTTCAAGTTAAGACAATTCTTGACCTTCTTTTATAGTTAGCAGAAAGAAACCCAGCCCTTTAATAAGACGAGAGATCTACTGACAGAAAAGGCTGTGTTTAGCTGGAATGTAGTGAGTTGGAGAAGTTGCCCCCACACGGGAGTGCCCAAAGCACTGGAGTGTTACTAACGAACACTAAATAGAAGTGTTGAATCGTTTACTATGCGGAGAAGATTCAGAAATAAGAGTGGAAATCAGTGTTGGCTCATTTCATGAGCAGTGAGCCCGACAACCCCCACTGCTTAGAAATCCTCTGTGAAGAGCCCAAGCCTGGGTTGCCTACTCCAGTTGTGGCCATCTGGACCCAGCAGGAAAATAAGCCTGCTCTTCTCTGTGGATTCTTGAATAACCAGGTCATCATACGGTGCATCTAAACACCAAAGTTACCCTGATGCCATTTTGGTCAGATGTCACTCAGTACTACATACTTTGATTTTCTTGTGTGTTCTACCAAAAATTTAGTCAAAATGTAAACAATACTAAAATGAATGGGAGACACCAAAACAATTCCCATAGCCCCACAGGTTTTTCTATGGAAGTAGTTCACAAACTTTAGCGACAATTTTCAGTGCAGAAACATCTTAATGCAAGAGATCACCAATTACATCATAGCTGAAATATCACAGACAAAACAAATGAAGTGCTGAAATGTCACCTGCGGTCTCTCCCCCATGGCTGCGATATAAACCTTAGAAATCTAGGATACACGTTGAAATATTACCCATCGGCGTCATATACATAAATACCCCTAAAAAAAGAAAACACTACACATTTTAACAGTTTGCTTCAAACTTTAATGATCTGCAGATGGCATCTAGATCCTAAAATGTATGGAAGGATGTTTTTCAGCTCTTCCTAAATATAAATAATGCATCCATCTAATTCGCGAATAGCAAAGGCTCATCCTATTCCTGATGAATATGCTTATCAACCATGACTGCCAGTGAAAGTTATCGGGAGACACTGTAATAAAGCATGGCGCCCCTGTGCACGGATAATGGGAAGTAATCCGTTCCATGAAAAAAGAATCATTAACTTCCAGTCTTCTCTCACTGATGCCCATTACTATGGTGCTGAAGAATACTTATAGATTGAAAAAAATATCTGTAGATTGAGATGGGTAAAGTTATATTTCTCATTGATCCAGAAAGAAATTTTCAAGAATACTGTATTTCAGAAGAGACAATGAAGGCAAAACTGCATTGTGTGAGTGTGTGTGTGCCTGTATGTATGTGTGTGCCTGCGTGTGTTTGTGTGCCTTTGTGTATGCCTGTTGTCTATATGTGTGCCTTTGTGGGTGCCTGTATGTGTGTGGTGTGGTATGTATGTGTATGTGTGCCGTTGTGGGTGCCTGTATGTGTGTGGTGTGTGTGTGTGTGTGTGTGTGTGTACACATGCCAGAAGAGAACATCATGTGTCCTCGTAAATCCCTGTCTGCCTTACTCCTTCCCTTTAAGCCAGAGTCTCTCACTGAACACGGACCAAAGCGGGAAACCATGAGCCCAAGCAAACCCTCCGTTGCTAGCCACTCCCACAGCACTAGAGTTGCAGGAGAGCATGTGACTACACCTAGCTTTCTATATTAATGATGTAAGCCAAACCCAGGTCCTCACGCTTGCACAGGAAGCATCCTTACCCACTGAGCCATCTCTCCACCCCAGACCTTCTATCACTATACAAGAAACATGGAAGAAATTGAGTAGACACTCGCTTGGAGATGGTGTGGCAAATGTGTAGTCAATATATCTGAGCAAACAGGAGACCGAAAGCACCCACTTTTTATAATGTTTTTTATAAAAACATTAGAAAACAAAGCTGATGACAGTAGAAGTGTTTCATTTTAGAATATATGGTGTTTCATTTTCCTTAAGTTTAAATTTCACAAATCATTCCTTCTTTTTTTGACTTTTTATCTATTCTTTGTGGATTTCATGCCAATCCCATTCATCTCCCCTTAACCTCACTTCTGCCTTCTGCCCTTGTAACACCCAACTCCCCACAAAACAAAATTTAAAAGTAAAATCAGAAAAAAACAATCCAAACCAAACAAACAAATGTCTTGGTGTGGAAGCTGCTGTATGGTCCAGAGAGTCACACAGTATGCTCTTTAGTTCATACATCTTTTCCTGTAAGTTCATTGCAGTGAGTCTTGCCTGGTTCCAGGTCTCTGACTTTTTCTATACTATTGATACTTAGCCCTCTCTGGGGATCCTCTTGGATAGCCTACCGTTGTCGTGTGTTATGGAGATCCTGCAGCTTTGGATCTACAAGTTGGGTCCCTTGGCACCCTCCAGCAGTTCGAAATACAGTGGATGATGGCCTGGGCTAACTCATAGCCCTGGTTCTGATCCTGGTTTGGTTACCCGCCTAGCTTTCCCTCCCTACCTGAGTGAGCTTTCCAGCACAGACAGCAGGAAGCAGGCCAGTTTTCCTGCTCACACAACCCTGGGTCCTGCTTCCCTGCACTCACACACCCAGGGCCAGCTCTACTGTTTTGCCCATGCAAGGTGTGGGACCATATGGATCGAAATAAATAGATGTGACTATCTATACAAGCGATTCTAAAACAATCTCCAATTGCATTATTGTGGCAATTAAAATGTATGGGTGCAAAAAGAAAAAAAAAACCTTGCACTCACAATATATTATAAAAATGCCTGACAGAATGCATTTGTTGGAATCTGCATTTGGTTTAGAAAATATTAAACAATTGAACACAGCCATACTTTAACTTAGCCCTCATGTTGAGAAGCATCGAGGCATTTGAGAAATTTGCTCTCAGAGAAGTTATGCTTTGAAATTGAAAAAAATCGAGAATCTCTTCTTGGATTATTTTTATGATCAATGTACAGGCTCTATGCAAGGAGAATTACAGCTATCTGACAACTCGTGGACACATCAGTGGCTGTTAAAGATGTAGGAAATTGCATAAAAGCCTGAAAACCTCTGGGTAATTTTGCAGTTTCCTCTCTAAACATAATTGTGAAGATGTCTGTCTTTCAATTCTCTCTCCCTCTTTCCTCAGAAGCATGGCCTTTTAAAGTACTTGCCCTTTTCAATAGCTTTGCCGACTGTAGCTCTCCTTGTTAATGTACTAGTTGATCTTACCCAGCACAGACGGTATTTACAGGGGCGCTTCCTTTTATCTGTATTCGCAGAGAACGCTAACAAATTAGAAGAAAGTGCCAGAGAACACCACATACCTTGCCCAGAACATTACAATGGTTTCTGCATGCACGGGAAGTGTGAACATTCCATCAACATGCAGGAGCCATCTTGCAGGTAACATTTCCTTGGTTAAACTTTTAGAAGGCATAAAGTAAAAATGCAGAAACTAGCTTTTAAGAGTTAGTGAAAGATTGCTTTACATTCTGCTTAAACAGGGGAACAGCATCAAAGTTTCTGTCTCTCCTACACACACACACACAGAGTGATGAAAAGAGGTGTGTAAACCTTATACACCTATTGTACAACACACCACTCTGTTCTTACAGTATAATTTTAAAGACATGGATCCCTTTCTGTTCACCGTCTTTCCCTCTGAATGTAGAGCTGAGACTGGCACTCCTCCCTTAGTACTTTGGGGGAGGTTATTTCCAAAATGTTCCAGATCATCTATGAACTACATGATTTTGCTGGCCACTCACTCTCTTTTCTACTGAGCCTAGGATCATGAGACGATTGGCCGCCATTCCTCCAGTTCAAACTCAGAAGAGGCAGAAAGAAATTGCTTGTCTGGGTTTAGTTATAAATACCGTTTATAAATATCTACTCGTGTCTAGAACATACAGAGATTCTTTCTGAGATGTCAAATTAAAATGAAAACATATTATATTTAAATTAATATACACTGGAGTATGATGAAATAAAGAAACAACACTCTTTGGGTCTCTTTCTCTGCCTGCCCCTCTGTCTCTGCTTCTCTTTGTCTGTCTGTTTCCCTCTGCCTGTCTATCACCCACAGCTGCCTTGCATACCTGTTTCCTTTCACAGAATACCCTGGGACATGCCTGTTCTTCAACAGACAGAGTGAACATGACACACAGAGAACTCTGCTGTCCCTCCCTCTGCAACAGTTATTAAATTACACTCTCCAGAGACCTGTAGAAAAGTCCTCAGGATGTAGTTGCAAGAAATTCACGATGAAGCGCTCGCTGGAGGCTTTCCGCAAAGCAATGACATGTTGATCCAAATTAGTATATTTTGATACCAAATGCTTATTTCAACACTAACGTTGTCTATCTGAACTTTTGGTTGGGAGGCTGAGAGAGTGAGAAGCAAGAGCCATAAGGATGCTCACGCTGCTTGTTTGTATACCTGTATTGTCTGTACCAAGATTTTCCTCTTCAAAACATTTGAAGAGAATTTCAAGAACATTTCTCTGTTGAAAACTAAGGCCTTTATGGCTTTATGGTCACTTAGTTTTAGAAATTACTCCTGCTGTATCTCTGACTCAATATTTTTTTTCAGAATTTCCCTGGCATCGAACAAGTCTAAAGCAAACAACCCTATAGTTTTTGCACGGTGTCATTAAGCAATCCATAACCATGTTGACCGAGGTTAACAGAATAAATTAAGACTACAGAGCTCTGGGCCATGGGTGACCAGATGCTGTCCTTCCTTTCAGATGTGATGCTGGCTACACTGGTCAGCACTGTGAGAAAAAGGACTACAGCGTCCTCTACGTCGTCCCTGGCCCCGTCCGATTTCAGTACGTCTTGATTGCAGCAGTGATTGGAACGGTTCAGATCGCTGTCATCTGCGTGGTGGTCCTCTGTATCACAAGGTCAGTAACCGTACTTGGGCATCACCCAAGCTGAGGGCAGCGCTTGTCCCTCCCTTTGACTCTGAGTCTTTTGGTGGACTGACTGTAGCCATCCATTCTCCGGGAGTCCTAGCTCCTCCCTGTGAGAACATTTCAATAGCCACGTGGAAAGGCATGGGTTTTCCTACAGGACAGGCACAACTTTATTACTCATTTTTATAATAAGATGAGTATTGTTTATGTCCTAAGACTATTTTCCTGTCTTACATAGAATGTCAACATCTTTTTAAACACTCTTTTCTGTGTAAAAGGCCACTTTCCATCCAAATTATGAAGCACTAACTTTACCTACCAGAATCGCTATGCCCAAAGTGATAACAGATGTTATATAAGGTGTAGAAATGCTTCATTTCTAGCCCTCATTAATAACATTTTATTTACAAGCAGAACATTTGGACACCATCAGTGTTAACACACTTGGTGTCAACAACAACCACCTTTTAACTTTAACATGGTAAGTGCTAATCGCAGTGATTTAAATGTAATGGGAAAGATTGTGTTATACTAAATGAAAACCTTAGATATATTTCCGAAAGAGCAGCAAATATCATAGCTTAGTAGCAAATTCAAAGCCCAGAAAAAGGTAATTTTTATATGAACATAGATGAGATCGCAAGAGAATAGAGATTTCATCCAGTTTCAACAGGAAATTGAACCATGATTCCTGGGTGATGGCTGAGGTTCAGTTTGAGACAAGGAGCAAAGTCGGGGATTTGTTTGACCTCTTGAGTGTGTAAACGCGTGGTCGGCAAGACCTAGACTCTAAACCCAATGCATCATTTATGTCTCGTGGCAGCCAAAAGGCCAGTGTAGATCCATTAAAAAAAAAAAAAACAACAACAACAAAAAAACTGAACTTACTCTCTTTTTAAAAATGTCCAAAGTAACTCTTTGAGGTTTTTTATCACATCTATAAGACATGAAGACTTTCATTCATTTATACTGTTCTATAGTAAATCAGAGAATTTACCCAAAACTTATTTCTGAAAATGGGAAAATAAGAAGCATTATGAAATTAAAACATAAAGACTGTAATGTACCTTGGCATCTGTATGATGCTACCTTCTTTGAAGACAAGTGTGGGATCTGCTCTTTAAAAAGAGAAAGTGTAGCTCATAAACCCTCACCCAGCCTACAGGCATAAGGGGAGATCATCACTAGGGCTTGGGGCAGCCCTAAGCCAAGGTGAGTCTATCATCTTGACTCTCAGGTTTAGATGCCAAGTGAGCCAGTGAATGATATGAAAATAAGTGCAGCTGACTTAAAAACAACTTGAAAACCAGAAGGACTGAGCACAAAATGAAATGATAAAGAAGAATCTAAGACACAGAAAGCTGTATCAGACATGCCTAAAGGCACATAGAAAAACAAAACTTGTATAAATATTCACACAATAACAACTTGCTGTCTTGTAGAGTGGAGAAACTCAGAATTCCAATACGTCAAACATGTCTTCAAATAAGCTATTAATCTTCAAATAAGCTATGAATCACAGTTTTCATTCCTAAGCATAACTTCAAAGTGGAATATATAGACTATTTTACCAAGATTTTGTATTTAGATGTTATAATTTTGTCGTATGTTTATATATTCACTTGTCTGAGTGCACAAAGGCATGTGCATACACACTTCACGACATTACAAAAGAAAAAGAAAAAACCACAGTTATCCTCACTTTCACGGCAGAGACCCTGAAATGTGAGATGTTATCACATAATGAGATTACACAGCTGAGTCACAAACTCAAACTGCTGTCCAGCCTGTCTACTGCTTGAAATTTGCACTTAATGTTGCCCCTCTGCTCCTAGGGGCTCATAGTTCTGTATGTGCTTCTGTCGTGGACTAAGCTCCCAGTTTGAGTAAGCTATGTCTTCTATATTTTCAATGAATATGTCTTTTTATTCCATGCAAAACTAAGCAAGAAAAAAAAACCATACTCTCTATCTGATTTAGGGGAAGAGAAATAGCACATCAGCCATGTCTTCATTGTTATCGTGAATTATCTAACTCGCCCCCTTGTACAGGCAAACCTTTGAAACACACTCCAGGAAAAGTTTGAATCCATATGTCACACCACTGTACAGGGTAGACTCATCCCATTCATTAAAAGACAGTGTGCTTACGAATCACTCTCCCTAACTGGACCCACCACTGACCCCAAGAAACCCCATTTGCTTGGTGATCTGGCAAGCCTTGTTTGTCAAGACCTATGCCAAACTGCCCAGATGCGAGAGATTTTACAGAATTATTCCTAGCATAGATAACCCCATTGTCCTCAATTTTCTCTTAATGTTGGTCTCATCTGGTCTGTTCTCTGTTCTGACTTCCTTTCCTTTCTCTCCTGTCCTACCCACTTCCACCCAAATCTGTTTCTCTTTTTTTACCTGTTTACTCAAGAACCTGCCTCCTGAGCAATATCTCATAAAATATGAATATCTAGAGACCTGTTCCCAAGTGAAAACACTTGTCCCATTGAGAAGGTGGACGGTCAACTTTTTTACTTTCATCTCCCACTTGTTGAAAATGTGACTTCTCAGATCCATTTTTGTTTTTGACAGATATATGGCCCCAGCAACTGCACAAAAATGGGCCCACACCTACTATGTATGTGTGTGCACATGTATGTATGTCTATATACATATTTTCCACTGTACCACCTGTAGTTGTAATAGAATTTTGTTAGTCTCATATTGTTCTTGCTTGCATGACCAAAGACGTCTGTTATTATAATAAAAAAATACTAGATCAGCGAGTTTCAGATGTTACTGAATATTAGCTTTTGGAAGAAGCAACGTAATTGGTACCAATTTTTGTCTCGAGTTTTATAGCATTAATGCAGTACAATGATATTAGGCTAAGCCAAAGCAATATTCCTTTGCGTTCACCTATCGGGTGTTATCAGCTGGTTTGTTCCAGTGTGATAGCATCTTACCTTATAGCACTGAAATGTCAATATAACACTCATCGTTAAGACATTTAGATATAAAGTTGTTGAAGACATTTAAAGAGAGATGTGATAAGCTTGGGACTTGCTTGTTGGCCTTGTGCTGAGTCTGGTCGTTGCACAATATAACGAACATACTTAAAGAATGAATAGCGAAGGGCAGAGTATTTCTCTTCAGCTTCTACTTCTGTTCTTCCGTTCTCAACAGAAGCCTAAAGACAGCTGCCAGGAGAAGCAAATAATAATGATGATGATTGCAATAATAATAATAATAATAATAACTTTTACAAGTATTCCAAGGTTCTACTAGTAATCAGTATTTTTTACTCTGAAACACTTGACTAATTTGCCTCTACAGCCTCACTCTTTGGCTGTGGGACCGAACTTTAGGTAATCGCATTAGACTAAGATCTGTAAACTTTCCAACCTTCTAGGAAATGCCCCCGAAGCAACAGAATTCACAGACAGAAGCAAAATACAGGACACTACAGTTCAGACAACACAACAAGAGCATCCACAAGGTTAATCTAGAGGGAGCATGTTTCCCAGTGGCCGGACAACTGACAGCTTGGACTACACAATACAGTATTAGAGTCAAAAGAATAAGACGAGATCTACACATGTTGCCTTGCGTTTGTGGTAATCTACACCAATGAAAACATGTACTCCAGCTATATTTGATTATGTATGGATATATTTGAAATAGTATACATTGTCTTGATGTTTTTTCTGTAATGTAAATAAACTATTTATATCAATCACACAATATAGTTTTTTCTTTCCCATGTATTTGTTATATATAATAAATACTCAGTGATGAGAAAAAAAAGGCATTCTTAAATTTGCAGTAATTTGTAGCCCTGTCCAGCCAGCCCAGGCTGTGCAGACAGCAGGATTTCATTCTCTGGGCAGCTTCAGACAGCACATTCATGTATGCAGGACTCTGGAGCTAGGTTTTGAGTGATTCCAAGACCAAGGGAAATGATGGTTATTGGAAAGAGAAAATATAATTTACTGTATCAAGGAAGCATAAAATATGTCAGATACTGGGATTCTCTCTGTTTCATCTACTTTCTTCCCTGTCTTTCTCTTTCATTCTCAGAAAAGAAAAATCTCTGGCATATAAATTAAATAAGTGAAGAAGGGCGGGAAAGTGTTTTATGACTCAAAATAGAATGCAAAGCAGATACTTGTCTTTATTGGGAGGCAGCCTAGCTCTCTCTCTGTCAAATACATCTGCCCTCGGGGATTTGAGGAAGGCATACCTTATATAGAAACACTGGCCAAGCCTGTTCCGCTTCTGTGAGCAGAAGTAGCAACTAGGAAGAAATTGTAACTGTCTCAGTAGGTGTGAGCCCAAATCTCAGTTTCCTAGATGAGCCTTTGCTGCACGCTTTAATCCCAGCACTTGGGAGGCAAGGGCAGGCAAACCCCTGTGAGTTCGAAGCCAGCCTAGACTACAGAGCTAGTTCTAGACAGTTGATATTTCACACATGCATGCACACACACACACACACACCTCATAGAAGAAAAAGAAACTTTTGCTGTGTTTATATCTTCTATGAAAAGAAGGTAGACTCGCAAAAGACAAATGCTCTCATGAGCATTTATGCTCTTAGGGCCCAAAGAGCACTGTTGTTTGAAACTGAAAACCAAAAGACAATGTTTCATGACAATGGAGAAATATGTTTTCGGCATATTTACACAGGAAAATCCCTGAGAATCTAAGGAGCTTAGTGGGGGCTGTTGCCAACCTCTGTCAGATATGAGCAGACAGTTATGAGGTAATCACTGTTTGGGGGAAGTCAACTGTGAAAATTCTCAAAAAATAAAATGAAATGCCAAATTAAATAATTTCCTTATTATAGTTTACCTTTCGGTAGTTCTTGTAGCACTGACGGAGGATTAAAATAAAGCTTTCTTTGTCTTCCTCCAATGACTTCTTCATGAACTAGAAGAGATGGCGTCCCCTCCTTTGTTAGAAGACAAATGACACATCAAATCAAAGTGGACTGGATATAAAATATTCTATAAAAAATAAGGGTTTCAAGTGAAACTCAAGGTATTTGTTAACATATAATAAAGGTGACAATCTATGTAAGACCTGGGACTTTGAAAAATGTGATTTTCTAGATTTGAGAAATGTGACTTTATTGACACAGCCATCACTCAAGTGTCCCTATGAAATCACTCTCTTGACACCTGCGTACGACATATCCCGGCCAAGCTGCCTGGAAAGGTTCATTTGTTCAGCACACACGGAGGTGGAAGCAGCCCTAATTTCCTTTCTATGTCAGTAGCTGTGGCAAATAAACCCTTCTCCCTAAAGAAGAGAGCAAGAATGTACCTCCCATGGCAGCATATCTGTTCAAAGAAACTCTTCCACTCACTTTTGGTTACAAGTAGATGAAATTACTGACTTTGGAGTAAGTTTATGCATCATTCTATGTAAATTTTTATCACCAGTCATAAACGCATCATTCTATGTAAATTTTTTATCAGCCATCATAAACCTAAGTATTGGGAGAAGTCCCTTATATCTTTCTTCCCACATCCGTGCTCACCTACATAATGAATCCTAAATGTGCTATTTTGGTTCCTTGGGCAATACAACTTAAATGTGATATCCGATCCACAGGAACACACAGTCCAGTACCAGCAGAATCTGCTGGCCTCTCCTAACTCATCTCTCATTCTTCGCAATTTGATTCTTGTGTCATTCTAGTTTTCTAGACCATTCTTCCTCACACCGAGTTAGAGCTCAGCTGTCTGCAGTTTCTCTCACCTTGACTCTCGCTGTTCCTCTCTAAGGTGAAGGAACAATGCTGTGTTCTTAAACTATAAAGACAGAAACAGGTTTTCTTATTCACTCCAGAACTCTACAATTATTTTCTTCTCCAAGCAAACACTCGGGATTTCCTCTTCCGCTCTTCCCGTGACACCATCCCACTTTCTCCCAGCATCCACTTCGTTTGCTCTTGATTGAACCTGCATGCTACTTAGTCAGAAGGCCCACTGAAGCACGGAGCTTGCATGGCACAGTCTAATGAAGAAATGCCATCTCATCTGTCCAGCATACAGAACAGCTTGCAGAAAGCAAATGTAAGAGTCACCTCCTCTACTTTGTTAAATTCTTCCTGGGCCCCCAGTGCTATTAGGGAGCCCTGAGAAAACACCTCACAGCTTTGAACTGAATTCTGTTGCATATATGTCAACCCATCACCTTAATCCTAAACGTGCACATGTTCAGAAAAGGGGACTTTATTTTTACTACTGCTATCAAAGACACATTAACTATTATGGTTGCTTACTATAAACATCAATTCAAATGGCTTTTAAATAAATACATTTACAACACATTCTGGATTTACTGAGGCTCAGAAATGACAAGCCCCCTTCTATGCTGTGAGGTGACAATGGAAAGTCTTGAAAGAAACCCTTACCTGAAAGGGACTCACTACCAAGCCATCTTGGTTCCTTGAATTACAGTTCTCAGAGACCAAGGGGGAGTCTGAGGTAAAGGAAGGATAACACGGGAGGTAAAGAAGACTGTGCTTCTGGTCACTTCCTAGTGCTTGGGAATCCTGACCCTCCAGGATGTCCTCCAGACCTTTCCACAATGACATACACAGAATGGCTTCACTCTCGTCACCATTCTAGGGTCTTACTTCTGCCATTTTGTACCCTCCATGCCATCCTCATTCCCCTGTCTTTACAACACTCGGGGAAAGTAACAGATTCTCACAGAAGCCCCTGCGAATACCAGCCCATCTCCTGATCATGTTGGGGGACTTTCCGTGCTGGGTCACCATTTATCCATGCAAGTCAGCCTTTCTCTTAGCCTGAAAGCAACGTGAATCTAAAGATCCAAGGCTCGCTAAAGTTTTTCACTTATTCTACAAGCATTTACTCCGTCTCTATCCAATGCCTGATACTATTGTTGGCCTGTTGTACAGCATGGGGTAGGAACAGATCTCTACTTTCAGAGGAGGTGAAGGTGAGTGACAGACAAGGATTTATCAAGCCACTAAATAAAATAAAATAACCTTTAAGTTCTGCTTAAAGAATTAAAAAAGAGTGAGCTATTTCAGGATGTGGCTTCAAACTGAGAATAATATCGAGAATTCGGCTTCTGAAAAGAGGCAGCTGTAGGTCCCGGCTTAAGGCCTACTTTATTACCTACTTAGCCTTGGGCAATTTGCCCAAGTTCCTTAGGCCTCCTGTTTAAAATGGAGAAAGCAGTATCTTCCCGCACACAATGTGACGACAAAGAGAAATAGCAGCAATCGATGTTTGGGGGCTCGGAACACTGGCGTGCGCAGAGTAAAATGAAAATATATGGAAATCCTTTGTAGTGCCATGATAAATATTTATGGTAACAGTAAACAGTTCAAATAAAGCATATTTTATCACCAGAGTTATTCATGATGGGAATCACACGGTCCAAGTTAGACAGAGTCCAGCCATCACAGTTACTCAAAAGAGTGCTTCTTGTGTCTTAGCTGGTTTTAGTTCTGGGAAACGAAGGTGATATAGGAATCAAAGATCAAAAAGAATCCAGCTCAAATTTCCCCCAAATTCATCCATTAGTATCATGTCTGAAGTCTGGTGGCAGGGGGCGGGGAGGGGCATCATTCTTTTCCTTAAGATCCTGATAATGAATGTAGCATCATCAAGCCCATTGTGTTTTAGGACTGGGATGAGTCAGTACCGCTCTGGCTGATCCTCGCAGAGAAGCAACTGCAGAGAATTGAACTATGACAAGGCTTATCTCAAAGTCACATTAGACCCTGCTAATGTTTGTCCTCGGATGCTATTTCCATTTGCCAAGTCAGGCCGCACCTGTATAGACTGCTCTTCCTCAATTACAGGAGACATTTCACTTACATAATTAATCATCTGGATATCAATAATGAAAGCTTCTTCATTGAATTAATTGATATCTCTATATGAGCATCCACAGGAAGCACCCATAAAAGACAGAGGAAGGATGAAGGGTTATATGAAGTAATGTGATTAGTTTTATAACCAGAACATAAATCTATGACTGAACATAGCCCTTTGAAGGCAACATCAGAACCTATACAAGATGTGCTGATATCCAGTCTCACCATGATTGGAAATCTGCTTTACTGGTCCAGCTATTCTAGGGATACAAGCTAGGTTGAGCTCCATGAATGGTATATGGGTTATCTTGAGTATCCTGTATACTTTTAGTTTTTCAGTAAGTTGTCTTTACTAACCTCCCATGAGGTAAGAAGTGGAAGAAATAGCATTTGCCTTTGTGTTCTCAGTCCAGAAAGGGCAAAAGCTTACATGAGCTAACAGAGCAAAATCAGTTCCTGTAGGGGGAGGAACAAAAGGACATGTCGCAGTAGACCAGGTCCTGTGCTGAGCAGACACTCCCGCCTTCCTGACTCCACACAAGGCGTGGGCACCATAACCACCCTGACAAAACAGCTCCCAGGACCCCCACAATCAACCCCATTCTTCGGGGTGTATTTTGAGATGACTGCATGCCCTTCCACCCCATAGATGTCTCCTCTCGGCGGACTTCCTCTCATTCTCAGAATGGTAACCACCTCTCTTTTATGCACGGCAGGAAGCATCCATCCTTTGTTGCAGCCCTTCGAGGCACAGTCCAGCTTAGCTCTCCTCCATGAGCTTAGACGTAGAGAATAGGAGTCTTTTACAGGAGTCCAGCTGTTCATGAACACAAAGCACAGAGCAATGCCCCAGATTGTCATCACTGTATGTCAGGTAATTTAATAAATATATTAAGAAAGAATGCTCAATTAATGCTTGAGATTAGAATATGTAGCTAAAGCCAAACAAAACATAATCATATAAAGGCCAAGAGAAAACATCATTGTATTTGTGGATATCATTGGATATCATTTCTGATAATTTCTACAAATTTCTATATAATATCTATATTTATTCAAACATGAACACAATACAAAAATTAATAGCAGATTTTAGGGCCCAATTTCAGTTCCTAGAGAATACGTATAAAAGGGAAAGGTATTGTGGCATGTACTAATCCCAGTGCTGGGGACATAAGTACAGGTAGATCCCTGGGGTATACTGGTCACTCAGCCTATCCTACTTGCTAAAATGATAGCTGATGGATGATAGATAGATAGATAGATAGATAGATAGATAGATAGATAGATAGA
>LOEQ01008916.1:38525-52284 GCA_001685075.1 Bramus lutescens | reverse complement strand
AGTCTGACTTTCTACTCTGGGTTATTTTTTCCTCAAGACACTGCACTGCTTCCAAGCGACGTGTCTTACGGAACTTGACAGGATTCTGCGGTCTAAGAAAAGCAACTTGGCTATCCCTCCCATGTGTATAGTTTTGTTTTTTTTTTCCACTCTTGGCTATTTGGTTCCTTGCAGGCCGGGGTTGCTATCCAGCTCCCAAATACAGAGGCTTATTCTTATAATACCTAGCCTTTTGAGAATCCAGGCCCCCACCCACACTCCTGCAGCTGGCAGTGCAGAGCCTGATAAGAGACCTTAGCCATTTCTACTTTGCAGGACCTGCCAATGGCATTCTCCCCACCCCCCAGAGGCGGACAGCACCCAAGAGCAAAAACGATTAAGGTCTGGCTGCAGCCTGGCCCTACCCCCTTGCTTTCCCTGTTGGGTTGCTGATGAACAACCAACTTGGAGAACTGACAAGCTATACTAGATGGTATAGACAAACGGCTGCTATGTAGGTTTGGGCCCAGAAGGTAGAAGCCTCAAGCGGTGGACTCAGGGATGTGCATCATGATTTCTGGGATGTGTGGACTGGAAGAGGGGGAGACCACTTAGCAGAAACTTTGCCGGAGAAGTAGTGAAGGGCCTTCTCTAGATCCACATTGAGGTAGCATTTGAAGGTTTGTCACAACTTCAGAGCTCCCCCAGTATGAAAACCAAACAGTTGCAGCAGTGGGCAGAGAAGAGAAGGGGCTCCGCTCCCTGCAGCTGTGCTGTGTGAAGCTGAAGTTTGGGGACATCAGTCTACAGGGTCAGGGAGGTCTTAAATTTTTCTACAGCCAGAGTTCATTGATAAGCTAAATATAGCGTGGAATCTCACACTGGCGAATTTTGTACCTCACATCAAGATGATCCCTCAAAACCATGCTACCGCACACCTCAATGGACTGCCACTGACATGGAGAAGTCATGATCACCAAGATCATTTGTTCTCCAAACTGTCTCCAGCACCTCACCATGGGTGAGGTCTCATTTCCTCAATGACCATATGAAACAGTTTGCTTAGGTACCTGAAAGACCCCCCCCCCTTTCCCCAGGCATCCCCATCCATCTCTGGAAGTTCAGTCAGAATCGGATTGCTTTGCCCAGTGGAGTCAACATCGGTTTAAACTTCTGGACTTCAAAGGTATCATTGTAAGTGATTTGAATTTTGTGCCTTGCGGATTTTAGTCTTGCAGACACTCTGCAGATGCTGAAATTAAAAGATTGTAGGAGAAGGGCCCATCTCTCCTCAGGGTCTTTTCTCCCTGCCCTGAGCCAATGCGCCCAGCTCCCCAGAATCTGTTTATGATAATATTCCCAAGGTCCTGAAAGGCATTGTTCCACACTGCCAACCTAAACCAGTTGACCAAAGAGCTGTACACTGCTCCTAAAGAGGCCTGTAATTGCTTTGGTTATAACAAAGTAGAAATTTTCCCAATGTTGTGTTGATCTGAAGACCACCACAACACTGTAAGGCAGCTCAAAAATCAATCCGCTTTGGTAGCAATGCCAGGTTATGACTGTTATGTCTATAAACTGGAGACCACACTTTGCTGACTGTAAATTCCTTCTGGGTACTAAGAAATGAAATGCATAGACAGGCTTCTCATCCAAAGGACCCCATGACACACGGTTTTGGACATAGCTCAATTTTGTCTCCATCACACTGAACAAAGTGGAGACAGAACATGGAGGCTGACATTGATGAACACATTGGGGCAGTGAGGTTAAGTGTGGTGAAGTCAGAAAGTTTTATGTCTCCAGATGTAGCTCTTGTCGGGACTGGCTCTTCAGAGACTTGCTCCACCTATCAAGTAATGGTCAGATTCGGAGAACCTGATTTTCTGTGGTATGCTTCTAAATCAGTTAATCTGGCTCAAGCTCATGATCAGGACAGTCGTCTGACTAAACAAATGGAAATGTTTTCTTGAATATTGAGATGATCCGATATCGTCGTCTCACTTGTGCACCTCCCAATGGGTTATATGTATTCAAAGTAGCAATGTATGCAAAGCCAAGATTTGAGGAAGGGAGTTTTTGAATGAGCAGATTACAATCCAGAGTACTCAGGCTAGGAGGAGCCGTGGGCACAACAAAGATGCCTAAAACAGAGCAAAAGACAAGAGCAAAGAAATAGGGGATATGCACTGTTCTTTTCCATCCTTTTTAGTGTGGCCCAGGCTTGACTTGGGAATCCTCATCCTCTTCCCTCCACTTACAGATTAATGGAATCTCTACTAACAGATACCAAACCCAGCTTGTAGGCCACCTGACTGTGGGGACACCCTTCAGCGCCCCCAACTCTGGCTGGCCGCCTGCACATTAAGACCTCCAGAAGGACAAAGGTCCCTGTCCTGTCCTAAAGGATTGTCAGTCCCTAGGCTGGAAACGAGGTATTCAGGCAGCAATTTAACTCAGCGTCACTGAGAGCTAAAATTTTAAACTCTGTCTATCTAGGACAATAGTGTGGAGGCCCTAGGTTTGATCCAGAAAAGTCAGAAAATTTAAGTTACAAGCAACTTATTTGAATCAACTTCTTGGACTCAAGTCACCAGTGACACTGCTTCTCCAAGGTGCATCTGAATCGATACTAAGTACAAACCCCAGATCTTCTGTAGCCCCAGGGAAACCTCACTTTTGGTGATTAGAAAGTAGTTGGAGGCAGGTCCACCACCTGCTACCCCCTCAACCTGATGTCAATACTTCTGCCCACGACCAGTGTTCACATGACTGTTACTGGTATTTTTCCTCATCTTATATTTAATTTTATTTCATTGTGTTTTCCCCTCATCCAAGTTTCTGAACTATATACACACCTAGTGCCCCCCATGGGTCCCCAAGAAGAGGGTATCAAAATCCCCTGATGAGAATTAGAGCTGGTTGCGAGCTGCCACGTGGGTTCAATGAATCTGACCTGGTTCCACTAAAGAGTGGTCCGTGCTCTTAACTGCTCAGCCATCTCTCTAGCCACTGTTAAGACATTGAGGTGAGTTCCTCTAGTTTTCCCTTGAAAATGCAACACCTTATAGTACTTGCATCTTTTTGTAGGAAGACCCAACATGAGTTTTTATGTCTTCCTATTTTTGGCTTTTCACCTGGTACCTAAAAATTTAGAATTTTCTACATAGAAAGTCGGGTCTGGTGTTACATTATCTGCAATCTGGCAGCTTGGAGGCTTGGGACAAGATCAAAGTTGAAAGCCTGCCTAATCTACAGAATGAATCAAGGTCAGGATGTTTCAAACTTAGCAAGACCCTGTCTCAAAGATGGAGATTAAAAAGATTCAGTTCTCTTAATCATGGGGGCACAGAGTCCCGAGCCTCATTAAAATGAGACTTCAAGTACTGGGATTGTGTTGCATTCAATTGAGTTATTGACCAAGGGGGTTACACAGAAGTCCCTGAACCACCAAGGATGCTGGCTAAGGCAATGGGCGTCACCACTGCAGGGCACCATTGCTGAGTCCACCCTGCAACAACTCATTGCACATGAAAATGCACGCTGGAGCCTACATGAAACCTTCACTGTTGTGAATATTTCAGCACAGGTGTGTGGGTCCACACGGGTCCAAAAAATGAAGACTAACATTGAGAATAAACTTAGTGTCTGCAGCTGCAGGGGGCCCAGTCTCTGAACTGAATGAAGTGCCTTCCCTTTGCCTGTCTTTTTCCTGTATTACACTTTACTAGTAGACTTCCATATACGCTGATAGAAGCCGACAATGCCAGGTGCGAATACTCATTCGCGGTACCAAGGTTTTCCAGGTTTCCTCTAAACCAAGTTTTACAGAGGCTTTGGATCCATGGGAAACCAAGATTCACTAGAACAAAAAAAGGTATTTGTAACACAATGGAAGGACTAGGGGCTGTGTGAAATCTCCAGAGCCAGGCCAGGAATAACCCAGCAGGGTTTCCATGGCTAGTGGAGGTGATTTGGTATCCCCCTGGCGACTGGGCCAGAGGGACATTATACCACATTTCAAAGACACTAGAAAGTAGCAGTGGTGTGAGAAAGTACTCTCTGCATGCTACCAAGAGAAATGTAGACACCAACTCAGCCACAAGAACTTTGATCTAAGTTCTCTGCTGCCTTCAAGATATGCTGGGGCCATGGTGGAACACTGTGGGAATAAGCCAACCTACCAATTCCTGACTTAAGGCTAAGACAGCCTATATCTGACAGTCCTATGGTGACAAAGAACCAGAGACTAGATAGCGCAGAGACATAGGTTAAAAACCAAACACTGGTCTACAAAATAAATGAAACCTAATGATATTCTGCCATACTCAGATCAGTGCCTTGTTCCTTCAGAGAAGCAAAGCATCCTCCTGCAGTAGATGGGGAACAGACAGACCTATATCCAGACATGAAGCAGAGTGTGTCCTTGGAACACAGCTCTAAATAGGATGTCTTCATCAAATCCCTCCCCCTTCAGCTCAAGAAGCCCCATGGAAAAGGAACAGTAAGATCCAGAAGTGGACAACAGGAAAACAAGGCCCTCTGAATTAACTGAGCAAGGCCCATATGAACTCAAGACTGAAATAGCAAGCACATGAGCTCACATGGGTCTGCAACACCAGGTCTTTAGCCATGTGTGCACGCAATAGCTTTCAGCTCAGTGTTTTATGGAACTCCTGAACATGTGAACCAAAGTCTTATTCTTGTGCTTGCTCTTGAGACCCTTCTGTTGAGTTGGCTTGTGCAGCTTCAATGTGATAGTTTATTATGCTTGGTTTCCTTCTAGAATCCTGTTCTTTTCTCTAATGAGATTAAGGGAGTGGATCCAGGGAGTGCAGGGGAGGTGGGGAGAACTGGGAGTAGGAAGGTGAAGCTAACAGATTTTCTAAGAAATCTTTCAAAATATACATTTAGACCCATTCGATGCTGAGATGGTTGTCTAACATGCACAGCTCCCTGGGCTTACGTGTATTAAGACTGCACATGTTAATGGGCCCCACAAGTTTCAATATGATGATTGTACAACATTTTACAGGAGGTTAAACTTTGATCTTTTCAAACTTAGCTCTAATCCTAATGACGATTTCCAAAATCTGGCTTTATATTTATGACATGTTCCTAAAATCTTAATTACCTCAGTGCTTTTCCAGTCTGTTTTTAGACTAGAAAAAGCCAACATTGATCCTTATATTTCTGATTTCTTTCAGCCTCTAAAAGGTCAAGTGAACTATCAAGTGTTGGGCTGGGGGGGGTCACACAAAAATGGGGACAGACGGAAGTCTAATAAACTAGAAGCAAACTTTATTCTGGAAACCAGATTCCAGGAAAACAAAACATCTCCATGAGGCACAAAAAAGCTTATCAGCTGAGACCACAGCCAGAAATGTATTTTATAAAGGCTGCGGCAAAGGCCAGGTTCTGAACCCAGCTTCTTACAGTAAGGTGTACCAAGCATTATTAAGTCTGAACAAAGGAATTTTTACAATCGAGGTAAAGCTCAGATTACCTTTAACTGAAAAACTTAAGATTGTAAACTAGTGTTTGTACTTAAACCTATTGTCTTCCTTGGTATGTCCCAGGTAGTGTTTACTGAAGCCCTGTGCTCTCCCCACTTTTGTTGCCCCAGTTTCACATAGCAGGGATAATGTGTAACCCAGGTCATATCTCCATTTCCCAAGAGTTGACTCTGCTCATATCTGTAGGCTCGCTCTATTTGCAGAGATGCTTTGGGGCTTTGTAAATAAAGCTGTGGGTTTTAAAGCGAAGTAACTCACTGTTAACAGTTAATCCTTAAGCTGCTGAGAGTATGGTTCTGCTGACCAGTCTGTTCTCATCCTCCTATGTTTACCAACTTTATTTCTACATTCTGGAACCTACATTTTATAATTCTTATTCTTGGTCCCTTCAAGCACAATGTGAATGGAGTTTCTCATGGACCCATCCTGCAAAACAAGCTTAGAAGCCTTGTAACCATGAAAGTTGTGCTCAGATTCTAAAAAGAAAATAGATTTCAGTTTACAAGATCACAGAGCAAATCAGCCAATGTAGAGCTGTTGTGACTTCTGAGGCCTCGTTCCCCAAGGCGGTGGCAGATATCCCTGCTAGGATGAGTATTGATCTGCAGAGAAGCAGAGCGCAGTTAAGTCAGCTTCTCAGCAGAGTTTGAGCATCTGGAAGCCAAGTGCTGGCTTGCTTTTGACCTAAGGAAGAACAAATTTGGAGTTTGCTTAGATCCTTCTGGAAATTAGAGGCTTCCCCAGCTATCAACTGCCAAATCCTTCTGTGGAAATACCTATCAAAATCACGGGGAAGGTGAAGACATGCACCGTTTCCCCTGCTTTATTATTTCCCACACTCTGCAACAAAGGGATACTAGACACAGGCTGACTACAGGTCCCCCTTTGGCTACATAGACAGGACGGCTCCTTCAGCAGTGTTCCCTCCTTTATTATTCTAACCCTCCAAGAGGTACATGAAGCTGAGTCAGAGTAAGTTGGGAATGGTGTGGAGAGAGTGGCTAGAATCTCAGGTGAGTATGCAGCCACTCANACTCAGCCTATGATGTGCACTAGCCAAAAGATCCACATTGAAGTTCTCCATGGTCACAACTGCTGTGGGTACACAGAACAATTCAAATTTCCTGGGGGAGGCTATGCTTTTGATATGAGGGGCCCAACTATACATTTCCTCCACAGGGATTATTCTCAATTATCTTAAACAACCACCCACAGATGTAACCAGCGACCCTTTCCCACTCCAGATGCCCCTGCTCAGACTATGGCATTCAAGTCAGGAGTGCTCAGCCCTACCGACTGTAGCAACTTTTCCAAAGGGCAATACCATGTCTTAAGCATAGCTGCCAAGGGAGAGAACATTAAAGATACAAGGCATCACACACCACTCTCCGTTTAGGACGTCAGAATGTCCACTCCTAAGGGAGTCTCCGCTACAGTCCTATTTCTGCAGGTTCACAGTCTCCAGTGTCCTTTTTCCAGTCAATAGCATCCTTTGTAGGTGAGCGTTTCTCAGCTTGAATAGCAAAAATGCCAGGTTGAGTGCAGAACAGCACAGGGTAGACCAGGACACCTGCATTTCAGTTTGTCACCCGAGGAATAAACTACATATCAGAGGCAGTGGCTACAGTCACCTGAGTACATGACACCATGCCTGTAGTCTGAGCCAAGGGGACACAGGTTGGAAAGTAGGGTAAACACACCAACACTCCAAGTTCTCAGGTATCAAGACTGACAGAAAGGGAGGCAGATAAAGGCTCATTGTGGGAATTCGACAGTACAAGATGTCAGGCATGACCTAGAGCCAGGAACACCTCCCCACACCCCGACATCTTCAGATACTAGTGGCAGAGTGAACAGAGCTCAGATGGAACTTAAGCGCTGGATCAGACTTCCTAGCACAGGCCAAGAGCACCCCTAAAAGGTTACTTCACCCTTCCTGTTATCTCACCCCCCCATACCTGCAGTGGGCTAATGCCAGCTTGATTAGAGCAGGAACCCCCAAATGGGACACACCTATGAGGATTTTTCTCGTTCCTCAAGGGGGCAGAGGCCATCTTTCTGGAGAATGTTAGCTTACAAAGGAGAGCACAACTGAGTCAATTCCTCAGCAGAGTTTCAAGCCCCTGGATACAAGGGCTAGCTTGCTGCCGACCCAAAAAATGAGCTAGTAGTTTGCTTCAAATCCCTCCAGAAACTAAAGATTTCCCCACCTACCAAAACAGACCTGCCAAATTCTGTGGGAATACCTATCTAAACACCCTGGGGAAGATGAAGACATTCGCTATGTTCTCTACATTATTTCTCTGCAAACAAAGGCTACTGCAGGAGTTGCTAGGCTGTGGATGCCAGACACAGGCTGACTACACTGTTATTTTTCTGAGAGCCTATGCTGTAAGTAAGCTGGCAATGTTGGGGACTGCCCCAGGTCAGGCTGGTGTGTTTCCGTGGGCCAAGAGGACTGGTGCAGGAAATCAGTGAATGAAGGAGACCACACAATTGGACCAAGAGGCAGGCCTGAAAGACAGCTAACTATCAAAAGGTGGGCTAGAATCTCTATTTGCATTCATATGCTAAAACTCCCCCGGAGCACGAACAGAATTCCCCCACCCCACCAGCACCCACTGTGTGCTGAACGCAACCACCCTTGCTGCACAGTAGGTTTTAGAGAAGGGAAGGAACCTTGGGTGGGTCCTTTTGAAAGGCCAGTGAGCAATAGTTTATGCAAGTTTTTCCTCAGGACATGTAAACATCTTTTCCCACCATATTGGACAGCAATAACCAAAGTAAGGAGCAAGTCTAGTTGCCAGAGGATTTTTTTTAAGAACATGAGTTGACTAAACAGCCACATCACTGGGAAAGCTCTTCAGAATCAGTAACTCTTTCCCATGGCTGCATAGATGGGAAGATAAAAGATAGTCATTCTTCAGTTATGTATTCTAGCTCTCCCAAGCCTACATAAAAGCTCTGACAGAACTGCATAGAGTTTGGTAGGGTACCCAATAGGGAGTGCCTGGGAACTCAGGTGAGGACATCTTGGACCTGCATCTTGTATGGACAGACCATCACAACTCCCTATATATTGAGGGAACTAGAGTTGTCATGGCTACCATGGTTAAGATGGTACTGGCTGAATATGCCCAGAGACAATCCATCTATACCACCACTTGGTGAGATCATTGATGAGAGGCCCACTGTATTTCCTCCATGGGTATTTCAGCAAATGAGTAGGGCCTAAACACCATATTATAACCTAGGCAGCCCTTTTCATCTCCAGATGCACCTGGCTCTGATTACGGCCATTATGCTGGCCAGTTTTATGGCCATTTCGTAACAAAAGCTACAGTCAAGAGGGAAGTTCAAATGAGAAAAGTCTCCATGAAGATCAGGTTTCAGGTTGCAGGCAAGTCAGTAGGGAATTTTCTCCATTGGTGATCAATGCGAAAACCCATCCCATTGTGGGTGGAGCCACCCTTAAGCTTCCAAATCAAGAGTTCTAAGAAAGTAGGTGAGCAAGTTATGAGGAGCAAGTCAAAAAGGCAGCACCCGCCGCCCACAGCCTCTTCCACCAACTCTGACCTCCAGGTTTCTGCCCTTTGACTCGACTTCCACATCATAGTTCATCTTCAGAGGAAGTGTAAGTAAAACCCTGTTCTACCCAAGTTGTTTTGGTCATGGCGTTGTATCACAGCAACAGTAATCCTGACAGAAATTGGTACCAGGATAATGGGGCATTGTTTCAGATCTAATCTAGCAGGGGACAGACTCAGTCCTTATATCAACTTTCATAGATTCACAGGGATGGAATTCCCACTGAAGGATCGTGGGAAGCCAGGTAAGACATGTGCCAGGCTTAAACAGTGGCCAAGAAAGTGTCAAGCATGTGTCTGAGGGTGTGATGAGGCTCTAGGTCATCTTCCAATAGCTGACAATTATGAACAGAGCTTAGATAGAACCCAAATGCTAGGTTAGGTTTCCTAGCAGAGACCAAGAATGGCCCCTCTAAGAGGACACTTTGATTTACTTTCTCATTCCTTTCTTCCCCACATCCCAGTATAGGACACAAGGTCTCAAAGGATAGACCAGCATGCTGCTGTGTCAGGCCCTTAAGGCTAGAAGAACTGACCCCCTGAGAGAGGGCATATATATGCATTGTCCAATGTCAGAAGAATTCCATATAGCCAGGAGTCTAAGCAGCAAGCCGATTGGATGTTGGAGGTCAAATTTAACTGGGCTCCTTAAAGCAGTTCCTAGGGTGTTTTAAAGCCAGAGCCTCACTATACTTAGGTCTGTACTGTTCCTATCTCATGCAAATAGTGAAGTCAGTGTCTTAACCTCTAACTGGGAAGGAAGATACTTTAATACACTCTCATTTGAACTGATGGAGAATTTCAGAAGTTTTATATGGTTATCAAACTTGCCTTGAAGATGGATCCTGGACCCACATCCCACTTCTAGACTGTTGCCATTATATTTGCACAGTACGTTATGCTCACACACAGCTGTTTTTAATATAGAACCAAGACTCAAGCCAAAGTCATCCTTGACACACTTCAGTGATGGAGTCTGGGCTGTTTATGCAGAGAGCCTAAAACTGTCACTATTCATTGTGACATCTGAAGAGTAGCTAGCCCATGTTACACATTGACCCCTGAGCAGAAACTCAGAATTTCCATTCTCAAAGAGGCCTCCTGTCCCCATCACATAAAACAGGCATTGGCACCTATATATATTTCTCTAAACACACTTGGGTCCACATGAAGCTTCCCTGTGCAGGCAATCTCATTACCAACTGATTCTATGACGAGGTGCTTCAGAGATCAATTTGGATGCTGCCAAGAATGGCAAGAATGCCTTCCCCTAGAAAGTGCCTGTATGAAGTATGCCAACTAGCTTGCACACACCTTAGCACATACAGAAAGCTCCATCCCAGACGTTGCATAACAACTTAGTTTCAGCCTGCCCCATTTCACAGCAATAAGCCATTGTGGTGGCCCACAAGTGCCTCAGTTTCTTATCTGGAGTCCATTTTGACTTGTAACCTCTAACGAGAGGTTAAGTTTGTTTCAAAGAATATTCTTTGAAAGAGCCATGAGAATATTCCTTTTAAGCCCATGGGAAAAAAAAAACATTAAAAACATGAACTGTTTCAAGAGGCACACGTTGAGATAGTGAGGCTGCCTGTTCAATTCAAGGATAGGAGGTGGGTAATTGACTAATGCTGTGCTTTGTTCTGCGCTTTTTGCCTTGGGTCTGTATGTCTGCAACCTGAAATAAACTCAGGGCTGTTCAGCATTGACCAGACCTCCCGACTCCATCCTGTCTTATTTTCTCAATACTCTCCCCCACCTTCAGGTAACCCCTAAAGGCTGACTCGGAGCAAGCTCCAATACATTTTGATGAGGCATTAAGGTTAAATGTGGAGTAAGAGGTAAGACGAACCCGCAAACAGTATAGACTGAGGTATCATTCCACCATGCTGAGAACAGAGACGTAACCCTGAACCTTCAAAATACAGAACCCACTGCCCCTTTAACTCAGAGGCACAGTGACTAATTGCTTCAGTGAACACAAGAGAAAACGCAAAACACCTCCAACTGGGAGCTTTCCCCTCTAGCATGCCCTTCAGCTGCACGCTCTGGGTACTAACAGGTCCAGGCTCTGGAGCAGAAATGTGCCTTCAGTGTATGTGCTGTGTAGAGAGCTGAAGCTTCTTGGGTCACTACTGGTTTCCATCTAAGAAGCTGAGCATGGAGCTAGTCTTGCCTATTTTCATGGTCTAAGCAGACTCAAATTTCTCCCTATGTAATTCCAATGCCACCTTTTCTGGCAGACTAGAGTTCAGAATCACAGTCTATGAAGTCCTTCAAAAAACTATGCACTGCTAGCAGCTAGCTACAAACTCCTAGGATCATCAGGAGTGGAGAAGAGGCAGCTGGTACAGCAGCTAAGGAGGGTCAGGCTGAGCAAAGCTGGGAAAACTTGGCCTTTAGAGTGCGATTATGTAATCCCACCCACCTTCAGTCTTGCCAACTGAACTGAAAAGGCTGACTTCAGAGCTCTCATGCTCAGACCCCTCCCTGTAACCATGAGCCACCGGGTCAACAGGGATGCACGGTTTTAAGACCCCTTCTTGGCTCCCTCGTTCAGTCATCCCTCACCTGACAGAAGTAAAGATAATTTTGCCTAAATGGGGATTACAAATTGCTCCTGAAAAGATTCAAAGAGGAGATTCTGTTAACCTAGGTTACAGAATAGGTTTACAGAAAATTAGGACACAAAAGGCACAAGTTAGGAGACCGGTCACGGACTCCCAACAGAAATCTCACGCTGCTGGGCAGCTGTACACCTTTCTACTCAGGATCTCACTAAGCGCGCCTCTATCAAGGGCAAAGAAGCTGCATGTGAGCCAGAAAGTCAAATTGGTGGTAGAATAGCGTCCTTCACTCCCCGTGGCAGACCATTTGCTGCTTCAGGGCATGGGAGAAAGTTGGCTCATTTGTACCTAGCTTAATTTTAAAATTTTCATTTTACATACCAACCCCCAGGTTCCTCTTACACATCCTGTCTCTCCCTTCCCACCTCCCATTCACTCTTCAGGGGGAGTAAAACCCTTCCTTGGGAAGTCGACAAAGTCTACCTTAATTTCTTTACCACACCCTTTTCTATTCTGGTTCTCAAGGATATCCAATCTGAATTTTTGGCAATTTTCCACTCCGGAGGTCCTCATTCCGGATAACGAGACCACCACAGGGTAGTAACATGAGACTGGTAAGGGTGAGCAGAGCCCAGGAGGCCCTAAGCTTTCCACGATTCAGAGCAAGGAGCAGGGTACTATGATTTCACACATACAAGTGCTCAAAAGGTTGCCTCATATGTAGCTATTACACAAGTCCAAAAAGTTGGAGCCTCAATACATTCTTATGTTGCTGCCCAGAGACTCGTGAACCAAAACCAACCTTACAATGTCACAGCTTGGCCACCGTTTCCTTGCAGGTCTGTTTATTAGAAAGGCAAACACGGGGCGACAGACCACGCAGAGAAAGCTATCCCCCAAAGCAGCTATACTCCCTCAAGTCAGTCCTTACCCCCCAGCAATACCATGCAGCTCAAGCCCGTGAGCAGTGTACTGAGTGGTGGGACCATTTGGAATCCTGGCCTCCAGCTGCTCTTCCCTGCTAGAGATCTTTACTTTCCTTCTGATTTGAGTTACTAAAAGCTGTGTCAAAGTTGTTTACCAGCTCTGCTTCACGAGCACGTGTGGCCTTATGGATCAGAGGATAAGGTTTTCACCTGTTGGCCCACCTGACTGTTGGGTACAGAAGCCTCCATGGTGCTATTGAATAAAGGGGCTTTTTTTTTTTTAACCAGTAACTAGAGGTCCATGTCTTTGTTTTAATCTCCAGCCCCTTGCCCAAAACTCACGAACTATACGGTAGAGCAGAGAGCGCAGACAGTCATTGTGCGCTGCACTGAGAGTTCTCAAACTAGAAATAGCGCTCTGGGAGCCAACACTTGGCATCCTCTCTACATCCTAGGCAGAATTCAAGCTTAATGGAGTCATTGAGGCTTACCCAAAAATTTCAAAGGAAAGCCTGGGAGCCTGGTCATGTGTGACAGGGCAGAATTCTCTGCAGGAAGCCCCTGAATAGCTATGTATTGAGTGTATGAGCAAGGCCTAAGCTGCACTGCAGATTGCAGGATGTGAGATGCTCTGATGATCATGGACCCTGACCTTAGACATCATGAGCTTTATTGGTTTGGGGGGCTCTTAGAGGTGAAGTAAAGGTATCGTGCATGAGGTGGGCTTTTTGGGAACAAGGCATGCCGTGGTTTATCCACAACTGTTTCCACAGGCTCACAATGTTCACTGTTCGGTCTCTGCCACTGCTACCTGGCAGATGGTAGGAACTTAGAACCCAGCTGGAGGAAATGGTCACTAGAACTTCGTCTTGGAGCAGGTCATTGTCAACCCACTTGGATTTGTGGCATAAAACAGTCCAGTGCTGTCCATCCTAGAAGTATCCAGAGCTTTCCCCACCCCACCCCGCAACTTCAGTTATTTAAGGTGGGTTATATGCTCCTGGATCTAGGGTCCAAAAAAAAGCAGTAAAATAGTTGCCACCGGCATTGTGCCTGTTTCTTTGCGTATCTCTGAGAAGCAAAGCAGCACTCTACCCAGAAACACATGTTCTCTGAAGCTGTTCAGCAGTGGAGTTTTACAGATGCACTGTTAACAGGTACGCAGAAAAGTCCAGTGTGTCAAG
>LOEQ01008915.1:28823-44949 GCA_001685075.1 Bramus lutescens | reverse complement strand
GGTGGGGAGGGGCACAGTCCCAGGTGCAGGGGAGGGGGCACAGGTGGGGAGGGACACAGTCCCAGGTGCAGGGGAGGGGGACACAAGTCGAGGAGAGGCACAATGGAGTAGGAGGTGTCTTCCAGGTCTGATGGTTTCAAGTAGGATGGCTTAAGATTCCAGGGACAAAGCCTTCCCCAGTTTGGAAACCTCATGTGCAATTGAAACTGGATGCTTAAATCAGGTAAGGAAGCCATGGAATCCTGAGACTTTCGCTTGATCACCCTCCCATTTGGAAACTCTGACCTTTGGAGCTGGAGAGATGGCTCCACAATGGTTGCTCTTCCAGAGCACACGAGTGCAATTCCCAGCACACACCTGGAGGCTCACAGCCATCTGTAACTCCAGTTCCAGGGTATCTGTGATGCTCTGAATGTAATTGGCCCCCATAAGCTCATAGGGAGTGGCACTGTTGGGAGGTGTGGCTTTGTTGGAGGAAGCATGTCACTGTGGCTTTGAGGTCTCCTAGGCTAAAGATACACCTAGAGTCTCAGTTCACGTCCTGTTGCCTTTGGATCAAGATGTAGAATTCTCCAGCACCACGTCTGCCTGCATACCCCCATACTTCCATCTGCCATGCTCTCCACTGTGATGTCAATGGACCGAACCTCTGAAACTGTAAGCCAGCCCCAATTAAATGTTCTCCTTCGTAAGAGTTGTTGTGGTCATGGTGCTTCTGCACAGCAATGGAAACCCTAACTAAGTCAGTATTCAATGTCCTTTTCTGGCTTCTGCGGGCACCATGCATGCAGATGATGCACAGATACACACAGGCAAAACACCATACGCATTAACTAAACAAACAAATACATAAACTTTAGAACCCCTGAACACGAGGAAACATAAATCCCCCTTTTAATTTTTTTCACCTCCCACTGTGGATCTCCAAGCCTTCCCCACCCATCTTTCAGGGACACCCCTACACTGTTGTTTGTCTCTTTAGGAGGATGGTGTTTAACCTTGCAAGCTGTAAGGATAGGTAAGAGGCCGTCGGCCAGCAAGGTCATTTTCATGGACGCTTTTGAAGCACAGGTGGAGCAGGCACTGCTCCCTCTAGGCACGCTGTGTTCTCCTTCACCAGACTCCATAGATCCTTTCTTTATTCCAACCTCATCAGCAAAGCAGAGGCCTGGAGCTGACCAGGAAGAAGAGGTCAGTGTGGAGCTGGGCCCTCACAAGGTGCCCAGAGTCCTTCTAGAACAATGGTTCTCAACCTTCCTAGTGCTGCGAACCTTTAGCACAGTTCCTCATGTTGCGGTGACCCCCACCCATGAAATTATTTCATTGCGACTTCATAACTGTAGTTTTGCTACTGTTATGAGTCACAATGTAAATAATTTTGGAGCTAGAGGCTTGCCATAGGGGTCATGACCCACAGGTTGAGAACCATTCCTCTGAGAGCCGTCTCAGCATCTCTCCCACTAACAGCAGAGACGCACGCTTCCCGGCCAACTCCATCCTATGTTCTCTGAGGCCGCATCCACAGGGTCTGCTGGGGAGAGACCAAGTCACTCCCTCTCCCCCAACATTTGTGTGACGCCGGGACATTATCTCTGGTCTCTCACAGGAAGTTGGACAACTTCCATCCCATTAATTACTAGAACAGAACTCTGAATCAAAAGCATCTTGGATTTCAAGCTTTCGTTCACTCTGAACACACTTTAACTCGGTTTCCCTCCAGAATTAGAAATCCCATTACCAGAGCTTGCTCTGCTGTAAATGGCTAATTGCTGCTTCTCATTAATTAGTGAGAGGCCTGTGGCTGTGTCTCAGACACACAGCAGGAGGGGCAGTCACTCAGAAAACGAGGCTTGGGTGACAAAAATAGGCTTGCAGACTGGGAGAGCCCATGGGGAGAGCATCTCAAGGGAATGAAACCCCAGCTGAGCAGAGGCAGGGCTTGGTCCACTCTCCTCCCCGAGGCCACCTGTCACGCCTTCCTGCAGCATGGTTGCCGGCTTCACCTTCCCTGGGAACCCTACGAGCTTCTCAGGACTGAAAGCTGGGGGAATGCTTGGGTGCTGGGGGACAGCCCCACTCCTGCCTGGGTGGAGTGCTGGCCTCAGCGTTTGCCCGTTTTGTTCCTTACTTGTCCTAGTAACCACCTATCAGTCTCTGCTCATCATCCTCCCTCCCACTTTACAGATGGCAAAACTGAGGCCCAGAGAGGAAGACAGGATCAGCTGCTCCCCAATTGCAGCAGAGAAAGATTTGCACTCAGGCTGCCAGGACAGAACCCGCTGCCTGGCCTGGCTGGGCTCCCTCTTCAGAGATGGCCTCTATGCATGGAATCCCCAGATCTAGGCCTTTGACTAATCCTTTCCAGGCTCTTTGTTGGCATTTGTTGCTCACAGCACCAGACAGAGGTCTGAATCATCATCATTGTTTTGTCACCCTGGGCACTCACTGGGTGTCTTTATGGAGTGTGAAAGCTACCCGGGTGCCTACTGGGTACCAGGGTTCAGAGGGCAGCCAGATGAAAGAGGCGGCAGCCTGGGGAGGGAGGGGAAAGTGGGAGGAGGAGCAGAACTGGGATTGTTTAGGACAAGGATGAAACCACCCCCTCACCCCTACACCCCGCCCAGACACACACACAGACACACACACGCACGCGCACACACACGCATGCACACGGTCATGGTTGTTTTGCTCTCAGGGTCCTGAGCAGGGAGATACTTGGCCGATTCAGCGCAGTCTCCCTCACAGCCAGACTCCTGGCCTGCCTCCTACCCAGAAAACTGCGACCCTTCCGACCCTTCCTGCTCTGTGGTCCAAGCTAGAACTAGACCTTCCGTGACCCCCGGAGAGTCCCACACAGCAGCTGGCTGACCTTCATCCCTAAACTTTGCTGGGTGGAACCCTCAGCTGAGGGGAGACTGCTCCCCATACAAGGCAGCCTTGTTTCCTTCTCTGAGGGCTTTTCACAGCTCCACACAGCCGGTCCAGCTCTGGGGACCTTCTCTCCTCCGACCTCTGGTTCCCTCTTCTCAGACAAGCAAGGAGCGGCACAGGGGCTTCTAGTCTCTCCAGACCGGTTTCATGGTTTCTGTCATTGTTTTTGTTTTGTAATGTCCCTTCCCATCCAGCCCCCACTGCAGGCAGGGATGAGTCACCAAAATCAGAGCAGGAATTGGCCAGTGAGGAGGGTGAGCTGTCCCCAGCTTGGGGACATCTAAAATGCATTCTCTCCACTTGACACCTGTCTTCCAAGTGTAAGCCTCACTCAGAGTGACTCTCCCTACTTCCTGTGTGTCTCCCCACCCCACTCCCACCCCCTGGATACATGAAGTTTGAAGCACTCTGAGACACAGGCATCTGGCCTGCCAGGATGCTCAGTCAGTGGCTGATACTCTAATACTGAACCAACACGCTCGCCTCCCAGATGGAGGGAGAATAAACTGTCATGGAACAACCCTGGCCCCTCCTTCTCTCTGCGGCTTCCCCCACCCCGACCACCACTAGCTCATCATACTATGTGGGTTGTCTTAGTAACGGGTAGAAGGAACAAATTCTAAACATTTGGAAATGATTTGAGAGCCAAGATTTTGAGTTGCAAGCAGCTGAAGCTAGGTTGTTGCTGTAAAAATGCTTTTCTTATGGCTGCCTTGTCACTGTGTTGCTCCCCTGCCAAGGACTGCTATGGCCACCACCAGGCCATGGCAGGACCTCCGGGTCTGCAGTCTCTTTATGATGCTGCTCTGCCTTCTGCCTGGCAGCATCCCTTACAAGCCCAGCTCAGATCAGTCCCAGACCCTAAGCATGTAAGCCCCAGACAGCCTTAAATGCTTCAGAGATGGTGAGTCAAAGTCTGTGGGAGTGCAGGTGTGTGTGTGTGTGTGTGTGTGTGTGTGTGTGTGTGTGTGTGNTGTGTGAGAGAGAGAGAGAGAGAGAGAGAGAGAGAGAGAGAGAGAGAGACTTAACTCCAGTTCTGTGTAGAGAGCTATTGGCATGGAGGGAATTGGGAGTACACACAGCTGATCAGCCAATGTCTTCAGTTGTTAGAACATTTGCTTCAATGGACCCGACTACTCAGGGGTCCTTTTGATGTCTCCTACAGAGGGATGCTGCCAAAGCTGACACACTGTAACAGGACCCAGCCATCCAGTGTATCCCTCACTTAACAGGGAGGGGGGATAATACAGCCACAACGAGAAGGACAGTGGCAACCCAGTAAAGGGAAGACATTGGCCACACGAGGAGCTGTAAGAGCCAGGAATGGATGTGGGGCACCACCACCTCACGCAGCTCAATGACTCAGACAGTGCTGTGAAGAGCTGATGCCAGTTACTAGATGGCCTAGATAGAACCCAGAGGGTGCTAGAATAAAATGCATATTGCCAAAGCTGACTCAGGAAGAAATGGAAAACCCAAAGCTACAGAAGTCCCACTAACAATAATGATGCGACAGACTCTAAGAAGAACTTGGCAGAACACAGAGGAAGGGTGGTCTCGTTTGTGGCTACATGTGCAGGGGGCTGGAAAATGGCATGGCTCCCTTGGAAAACTGGTTAGTGGTCCTCTGGTTAGGTACAAAATCACCAGAGGGTACAGCAATGTTGCCACTAAGTCCAAAACCCTTGAAATAATAGCCATTGTTAATGCTCACAGTGCCAATCCTGATAACAAGAACAACAAAACCCATAAACTACACAAATATCCAGTAATAGATCTGTGGGAGATGAAGGGGGCTACCTGTGCAACAGAACAGCTCACATCTGAAACTGGAGGGGATGCAATGACCCGAGTCCCCATGTAGATGGACTGCAGAGCATTGAACAGCGGAACAGAGACCAAAGGATGGAGTCAGATGTGGTTTTGGCACAGCTGTGGAAGGTATGCACTAAATGCCACTAAGTCTTGTGCTTCAAGGGTTTATTTCTGTTATATGAAATCCAGTTCAATAAAGAAAGCTCTTAGTAAAATAGTATCTGTGTAAGTAGAAAAGAGAGAAGAAACAGACACAGACACACAGACACACACAGACACACAGACACACACACACACACACACACACAGGTCCACTCCCAAATGGGGCTAGAATATCGACTTGTCAGTCTGCTACTTGAACACACGAAGGAGAGCCTCGTTTATCCTGCTGTGATGGCTGGCTTTAATTGTTAACTTGATACAAAAATTGTTAACTAGAATCAACTGGAAAAAGAGTCTCAGTGAGGGACTGCCTACATTGGGTCAGCCTGTAGCCATGCCTGTGGTATTGTCTTAATTAAGTCAATTGATGTGGGAAGACCCAGTCCACTGCAGGCGGCCCCATTCCCTAGGCAGAGGGTCCTGGCCTGTGTAAGAGTGGAGAAATGGAGCTGAGCGCAAGCGAGTGAGCATGCACGCATTCATTTCTCCCTGCCTCTGACCGCAGGTGTGAGCTGTGTGAGATTTCTGCCTTGACTTCACCACAGTGACTGACCATAACCTGGCATAATATAAGCTGAACTAAACCCCACTTTTCCTAAGTTGCTTTTTGTCAGAGGTCTTTTTGTTTGTTTTGGTTGGTTTGGTTTTTGAGACAGGGTTTCTCTGTGTAGCCCTTGCTGTCCTGAAATTAGCTCTGTAGACCAGTCTGGTCTTGAACTCGCCTGTCTCTGCCTCCCAAGTGCTAAAGCTGGGTCACCACAGCTCAGCTGTTTTTTCTTTGTTTCGTTTTTATCACAGCAACAAAAAATAAAACTAGGACACTTGTCCTGATATATGGTGAACTGTGTTTCCAGGAGATTCACACCCCTGGAGGATGAGGGAGAAGTATGCTAAATCCATCTACAGCAATCAATTTCAGGAGGAATAAGGAAATTCGGGGCTTTAACACTTTCTTTTTTTTAATTATCTGTTATTTTCATTAGTGATGCTAATCTACCAGTAGAAGATGAATGTGGAAACCTATACCAGTGGGATCAGGTATCAGAGCTTCAAACCAACCAGAATCTACCAACCAAAGCCTGCCACAAGAACTTTTGATCTGGCTGAGCAGTCATCTGTATTGGGGTGTGATAACACACAGAAGTTATACCCTGCCTGTCACTCATCTGGGAAGCGAAACCCCGGACTCTCATCACTCAGTGTCCAGTCTGTAGCCTTCAGCAGATGCCAAGCAAATTAACCAGCCCTGCAGGAGCCACCGGTTAAAATCAGAACACAATCTTCTGACAAGGCATCTGACTGGCTTCCTCACAAGGCCCTGGGAGACAGCAAACTCCTTCAGGGTTAGGAAGGACACTGCTCCAGATGTGAAGATGCTTGGGAGATGTTTTCTAACAGCGTGATCTGGCTACTGATATTTGATGACTAAAGAACCAGGGACTTGTATATGGCCTGTGGTTTTGACCCAGTCCTGTTAGGTTGCCATGTCAAAGTCCCTGTCACAGACCAGGAATCTCATAAATAACAGCCCTGTGCTGCTCCAAGTCCTGGAAGATGAATTCCAAGAGCGAGATGCCTGCAGACCAGGCATGAGGTGAGGGGAGGCTTCTTGGGTCACAGACCTCCTGGTTGACTCTTACTCAGTGTGCAAGGCCAAACAACTCTCCAGTCACTTTGTAACAGCCCTTATCCCAACCAGGAGGCTCCACCCTCATGATCCTGTTCCTTCTGAAGGCCACCTCCCCTTGATGATGAGTTTCCAACCTTGGGTACTCAACTGTGCTTGACTACAATGTCAAGCTACACACCCAAGAGCCTGCTGACCTCCTCGCAATTGGCACAGCATGGGGCGAGGGGGACCAGCAGCTTTTGTGTCAGGGTACATGGGGACACATCAGCATGCAGCATGAGATGGGCAGGGTGCTTCCTGCCCTCCTCCTCCAGGCCCCCTTGGTCCTCTCCACCCAACTCTGGGCTGGAGGCTGACCTCAGTGCTGAGTCCTTTGACATGTTAGGGTCCTTCAGAAGGGACACTCATCCAAAGTACGTAGTCCCTCCTCTTCAAACGCTGTAGGCTGCTGCTGGGCCTTTGCCTCTTGCTAACGGCAGCTCTGTAACTCTGGCTTACTGAGGAGATAGCCATGTACCCACCAGCTGGGAGACACCCTCCTACTCAGAATAGGGTCCCCACAACTCCGAGCTCACTAGCTCTCCAACTTGATAAGCAACTGGCCTCCTCTATTCCCTGAACCCTGGACCGTGCCATGCACTAGCAAACTCTGGACTTTATGATCACTGCTGATTGGTTACCTTCCCAAGTCTATCCCCAGGGGAGGTACAAGGTCTGTGGTGGTTGATGTCAAGTGATGGGTGTATATAGGTCTGACCTGCCTTCTACCTTTGTGTACACTCAGAATGTTTTCTTGATCTGAGAACGGGCACACATACACATGCACATGCACACACGCTCTGTTTCTGTCATTAACACTGTGCGAGATAAATGTGTGCTTTAGGCTACAAACTCAATTTCAACCATAGCTCTCTCTCAGAAATGGAATAAACATGGAGGTGACTGAGCAAGAGGCAGAGAGGACAGAATCATCTTTCTATTTACTCCCTTTGGTGACCCCTCATTTCCTACGCACACCCCAACATAGCTCTGCTTGGTGACTCCATCCTCTGCCTCATTGTAGAGTCCTCGCTGTAGCCCACTGTGATGTTGTTCTGCCTTCCCAAGGTGCTGTTTCCAGTCCCCTCTCACCTTGTCTCCCATCATAGCTTCTGAAGCCGGAACCTTGTAGGTCAGGCCTCGGGCAACCACAGCCCGATGCATTTTATCTTCATGAAATCACTTCTGTTGCATTTCTCTCTGTACCAAGAGAGACACCGGCTTCCTGTGGTGGGTGTGTTCCACTGCGAAAACTGCTTTGCTCTAGATGCACCCTAAGGTGCAATAGTGGGATGAAAGTTATAGGGGTAACCAACCAATTTCTGCTTGAATCTGAAGCCTGCTCCACAGAAAGGAATTCGGGTCTGGTGCTGTAAAACTACTTAAAAGTCCATGGCTGAGGATCATAGGCCCTAGCCGGGAATCTATTACTGTTGTTTTGCTAAATGGCCACATTGTCAAACTGCCTTCTAAATATTTATGTTTACACCCATAGATCAGCTCTGCTTCCAGCCTGGGTGGGAGCAATTTCTTTGTGTGATGGCCAGCAGTTAGTGCAGGGACTCCTAACAGGACAGACTAATGAGAAAAAGTGATGTGATTACTGTGTGTTCTTCCTAAATGGGACATCGATGTCAATCCAGCCAAGTTTTCAGAGAACACTGTGGCAAGAGGCGGGGCAGAAAGAAAACCAAGGATGGAGCGGGATGCTATGAAATGTCTTCTGGACATGACATGGCCGTCGCATTAATTAACTCCAGTTACGGTCACCTGCACAGGACCCAGCCAACAAGATCAGTCAATATCCTAGCCAGCACCACTAACTGGACTCAGTGAATTCAAAAAAGAAAAGGAAAAAGGAGGAAGCATGAAGGCAAAGGGGTGCTTGTTAGAGGGGGTCTAGGGATAGAGTATGTGTGTGTGGGGGGGTTATGATCAATGTATACATGTATGAAACTGTCAAAAAATAAATAAAAATGCTGCCTTCTGAAAAACAACACAGGCCCAAATCCCTTGAGAAAATGCCCAGGGCACCATGTGAAATAATTAGAAAAAAAAAAAAGCTTTTTCAATAGGCAATTTTGTTCTCAATACATGTACAGTGTTAATGCATGAAAAGTGAACAGAACCCTGAGGGTGGCGGGGGACATGCTGACAGCTACTTTGTCAACTTCCCGTTTTACAGGACATGTTTTCCCATTGTTTGATTTGTCTTTCCCCTTAACAGCAAGTACACACAGAAAAGCCTGTGGCCTTTGCACAGAGCGTGGCCTGCGGGGCCAGCAGCCACAGCCACCTCTTCTGGGAATGCAGGTGCCAGCATGCTCTTCAACAACCCAAAGTTTTATCCACTCTGTACTCTGCACCCCTACCCCCAACTATGTCCCCAAAGCCAGGGACACAGGGTGAAGGCCCCTCAGACAGATCACACACTCCCTCCCCACACCCCCACAAAGCCCCTGCCTGTCCCCAGCCTGCCCTTTGTTGAGAGCTCTGTAGCACAAATAGCACTGTATCTACCCCTCCGGCACCTCTGACTCCCCTAAGCCCTGTAATAAAGAGGAAATGCAAAAGTAAATCTGCCAGCAGAAATCTAATAAGAAACAAGACCTGGGGCCTTTGGTGGGAAGTGAACGGAAATGCCAAAAATAATTTTTTTCCATTAACATCATAGCCACAACCTCTTGGCATGAAAATACCTGATGAGACCCCAAAATGGGCAATTAGGAGAGACTGCCTTCTGCATGGAAGACTTCTGGTGCAAGAATTTAATTTACCAAAGTGGCAGATCTCAAGACTAGGGCCTGGCCATCATCTCGGGGGCAGGAGGGTCAGCCCATCAGAGAAAGGGTGCACATGGTGAAAGAGAAGTTTGGAAATCCTATCACCACTTTCAGAGACATGGAAAAGGCCTAGGGAAAGCTCCTCATGTCTCCTAAAACCAGACATCTCACTCTAGCCTTATGCTCACAGACCTGGACAATGGTTCTCAATTCCTGAACGAAAGCCCTTCTGAGGGTGGAGGAGATGGATCAGTCAACAAACAGTTTGTCTTACAAAAACCTGAGTTTAATCCCTCCTATGTATGGTAAACCGAAAAACTAGGTGTGGTGATTCACGTTTATATCTCAGCCTTGGGGAGATGGACAAAGTTGATCTCCGGGACTTACTGGCCAGCCCAGCCTAGCCTACTTGGCTCAGTGGTTAGGAACACTGTCTGCCCTGGCGGAGAATCCAGGTTTGGTTCCTGACACCCACATAGCAGTTCAAAGCTTCTTATAACACCAGTTCCAGTGGCCTCTTCTAGCTCCCATTGGTCCCTGCACACATGTGGTACACATAAACTCATGCAGACATACATACACATAAATAAACCTTTTTAAAATAAAAGTCTTTTAAAAATGAGTTGGGGGAGGAGAGAAGAGAGGAAGGAGAGGAGGAGAGCGGAGGAAACCCTGACAAACAATAACCAAGGTTGTTTTCTGGCCTCTTCATGCACGCCTGTGCACATACACATGGGTGTGCACAGCCATTAGTGCGCACGCGCGCGCGCACACACACACACAGACACACACACAGACACAGAGTCTCCTCAGAGCATAGGGCGATATGGGAAGCCATCACTGGCCAAAGGATCTTCTGAGAAGTGTCTGATGCCCTGTGACTTCCCAAGGCACATGACTGATTCAAGCTAGGAACATGAGAGGTAGTTGGACAGGGTTCTTGGGCAAAGATGGGAAGCTATGAGCACACACTTTAAGCAACCACTTCCGGGACTACTGGTAGGAGAAGGTTTCGCCCCATGCAGCCTGCCAGTGGTGGCCGTTGTTGCATTCAGGAAATGTAAACATCAACTTTTGTCCTACTGGGCCCGAGCTGGACCCTGCCACCATGGTGAACCTATGCTGACTGTGAGATCCTGTATACCACGCTCCACAGAGCCACAGGGTAGCCACAAGCATTCCCAGAAGGGCCACTTCCTGTCTGCCACACTAGCATTGGGCCCAGGGAGGCCTGAAACCCATGAACCAACCTTGAGAAGACAGAGATAATGGGTAATTCCACATCACAGAACCCCTTGAATAATACAACTGAGTCCACCGGCATCCACCCACCTGTCTTGAAGCACATTGGGGCCGGTGGCCACCCCTCCATGGGGGTCCACGTGACACCCAACTCTTCCAGGCCCAGGATCCACCCCACTCTTTTTCTCAGCCAAATGGAGATGACAGTGGCACCCAGGAATTCCAAAGCGTATAGACATGGGACTCCCAGGCCTTAGCCCTGCTCCATTCTTCTCACCAGGGCCTTTGCATCTGGGTACAAAACTATTCATGCGGATCCACCATGGTAAGTGGCAGCTGGGATGGGTTCCCATTTCCCCTCCCACCAGATCTCCAGGTGAATAGTGAGTACCTATCTTTTCTCTCACCTTGGCTCTTGAGAGGGCTCAGCCTCCACAGAAAGTCAAAGGAATGCTTACACGTTCACAGATGTCCTCCACAATCCCATAGACACCCCATCACCATCGGCGGGTCCCCAGGACCCCTCAGTTGAATATCATCTCTTTGCTCCCTTCCTCCATTGCTCAAGATGTGCTAGGGCTGGGGTAGGACCTGAAGTGACTCCAGTCTTTCTCCCTGTTCCCTCTGAGCAGAATTCTTTCTACCCCACATCCTGGGGCTGGCCCTCATTACTGCCGGCTAAGCTACACCCACCTCTTCAATTACCCAGACCTCTAGGTCAAATCAAAAGGCATGGCCGACAGCAAGCATAGTCATTCTCTGCCCACACAGAATGGGCAGGGGGGCACCGGAGAGACTGTTGGTGTTATGACTGACTGCCTGGCTTTCTCCAGCCTCCGTCTTCCCTGCCCCATAGGAAGTCAAATCCGAACTGAACACTCAGCCTGCAGGTAACCAGCTGTGTTCTCTGTGGTCCTACCCAGGGCTAAGCGTGGGAACAGATCTAGTCACGGGCTCCAGGCATAAAACTAAAGAAGGCAGTTTGGGGGGAAAGCTCTGCAGAGATGATGAAACAGCCCAGCTTGGGTACTGCAGCCCTCAAAGTGAAGCCCACGGGCAATCCTTGTTTTCAGCCATTCGCCTAGTGGCTGGTGGCGGTAGATGGGGTTCCAGAAACTAACATTCTGCCGGAGTGACAAGCGCCATTTTCCCTGATCCCCGTGGCAGACACAGGCCCTGAAGATGGTAAGCAAAACACCTGCACAAAGCAAAACCTCCAGTGTCCTGTACAATGACATTGGAGGGAGGGGAGGAGGACCTCCCCTCATAGACTCAATGTGGAGTGAGTATCTTGGACCCCAAAATAAAGGCTAGGAATGAGGAGAATGGCTGGGAATCACCAGGATGTGAGAGGACAGAGCTGAGCAGGGGATATCCTCAGCCCACACTGAAGGACTCTTTAGGGCCGAGCTGAGGCCAGGTCCAGGGTAAGACGCTATGAAAACAGTTCCAACCTAAGCCATACGGGGGTCCCAGAAGTAGATAGTACCCCAGGGGGCACTCCTAGCAAGAGTTGTTTTGTCAGGCAAAGCAGCTTCACTGGAAATCTCAGACACCAACAACCCCCACCTTTAGTCCTCAGGTGGGGAGGGTTCTGGATGTATCAGGTGACCTCTGGGTAGATGGCTGTCACGGGAAACACTGCAGGCTAGTACTCAGTGGTGCTCTGGGCCGCACATACCAGATCCTCTGCGGGATGCATAGCTTGTACCATGAATTCCCAGCTCAGGGAGAGGCCTTTGTTTGCTCTCCTGAGTCCTCCTCAGCCACCAAGGCCCAGAGTGGATTTTCCTCATCCGATCCCGGGCTCAAAACAGATAGAAGCTGCCACTCAAACATTTCTGTCACATTCTTCCTGTGTCTGGTCACTTACCCTGAGGCTCCAGTCCTACTCAGAGTCCCAGAGTTGCCTGAGGCATTGGTTTCTCAAAGTCCTGTTTTGAAAGAATGACTTTGTGGCTTTCACCTTCTAGAGGGAAACTCGGGATTCACACAAGACTGAAATAGTGACCAGCAGCCAGCACTGCCCCTAGCCATACCTGACACAGCCTGACCCACAGCGTGAGGGTGACATCCTCAGCTGCCTTCCCAGCCCTGGGCCAGCTTTCTGTTTACTCAGCCCAGCACTGTGGGGGATGCTGCTTGCAGGGAAGGTGTGTATCTCCATACTCCACAAAGAGTTTCAGCAGGTGTCAACTTGCAGGGCCTCAGAGCGGCCGTGTTAATGGTTTTGGTTCTGCACATAAGTGTATACACATGCACGCACATATGTGCGTGAACACATGCGCACATACACCCTCGGCCCAAGTTCTGAGAGGGAGGTAGGAGTGCATGCTCCAGCTAAGCCCCACGTGAGTGGCCACACTCCTCCACACAGGTCCTCCCTCCCCATCTTCCTACTTTTCTCATACAGTGACTTTGTGCCCTGATGTCATTTCCTCCAAGGGTGTGGCAAAATTGGGTAGCAATTCTCAGAGTTCTCTCGGTGGAAGACATTAGGTTCCGGGGGCAGGGGCAGAGAATGACCCTAATCAATAGGCATTATATATTGTGAGTATAGCCATGTATTGTCATGTATATTCATGTCCAATTGATGGGTGGACCATGGTACCCCCATAATCCTTTGCTGCTAAGGGTGGTGCAAAGCCCATCTGAGTTGCTGAAGTAAGTCATCACTGAATAGCTAGAGAGTGTCCTACTGGGTTCTGAGAAAGTTCTGGAAGACATTCTTTTCTGTATTTTTCCTATGAGCCTAGAAATCATGTGGGCTTAGCTGTGAAACTCCTGATTAAAGAGATAAATTCCAGTCTTTGTCTACTGAAAAGTCAAATCCAACTCAAGCTAGCATGTACAGAGATGCCCAATGCAGAGACCTGGAAACACAGAAGCCCAAGTGACGGCTGCCACCCAGCCCAGGACAACCATACAATTTCTCATACCTTGGGTTGGTGGAGGCGGCAGGGGTCTGAACCAGGACTCCAGTCATGTGGAGGCTTCCCAGAGAAGCTGGATGCACACACTGATTGCATGGCTGGGCTTGAGGAGCCACAGAAGTGCGGAGGCAGGAGGCTTGCATATGAGTCGTTTATCTGAGCAGAAGCCTCTTGGACCCACGTCAGCGTCAGCGGTAGCAGGTGAACTTCCTTTCCCTGGAAGGTCACTGATAAGAAGAAATTCACTTCTGTCTGCTCTGCCTTCCAGCTTCCTTCGTTTTCCAAGTTACCATCTTCCTTTGTGCTGAGTTGATTTTTATTTTGTCGTTAAATGTTTAAATTCCTATCTCATTTCCTTTTGTGTGTATTCTACAGCGCTTTCTTTGTGGTTACCATGGGGATTACATGTAATGGCTTAAGGTTATTACACTCTAATTTGGATTTAGACCAGCTTAACTTTAATAACACACAAGAACTCGACTCTGCAACACCTCCCCCCTCCCACGGTTCTCAGTGGTTGATGTCACAAAATTACACCTTTATGCATTGTGTCTCAAAATACAAACAGATAATTCCCAAAGGTGTTGGTCTCTTTGGTTGGGTAAAGAGTGAAATGTGGAGAGAGAGCGAGAGTGAGAGAGAGACAGTGCTGATGTGGGGTTGCTTCCACTAGGAGATCTACCAGACGCTACTCTTGGTTCGTGTTCTATTGTATCATCTAGGTCTCATTGGGTTATGGGTGCTTTCCCTACGGTCCGAACATGAGTGCATCACCCAATACCTGTGCAGTGAAGAACCCTTCCCACTGGTTGGCTTGTATTTCACTCCAAAATGTTCCAAATGATCAGTGTTTGTTCAAGCATTTCCAATCTAGCTATTGCTATACCTCATAGTTTTATTTTCTGTTTCAAGTTTTTCCCTGACCCAAAGCCACGAAGCTACCCCTTCCCCACCCCATCATCCTCCAAAGGTTCTTTCCTATTCAGACCTAGGCTCTTCCTTAAAATGGTTAAGGGAAAGGAAGGATAAGACGTACACAAAGGTTCACTCACACTCTTAGAAAAGGAAAGGATCCAGGGGCAACTCTCCATGAATTAAATGTGTGCTTGTATGCATGTTTTGTGTATTGCAATGTTGCATATGAGTGTTTGTGTGTGGTATATGTTTATATGTTTATGTGTGGCATGTGCTCCTGTACTTGTATATGTGATATTTGTGTGTAGTGTATGTGCTTTGTGTGTGGTAAATGTTTAGTTTATGGATTTGTGTGCTTATGTGGTGTGTGTGTGTGTGTGTGTGTGTGTGATCTATGTGTTTACTTCACTACATAGAGGGTGTTAAAGCTCCGTGATCAGGGGATCGTGACTTTATTATAGGTGTCGTGTCTGACAGCAGAGTCCTTCAGCCCAGCTTCTCAGCCCTCCTGGTTATTCTTGTCGTACTCACACAGCCAAGGACATTTTAAAATCAGCATGCCAGTTTTCGCAAAAGGCAACCTGCCAAGGTTATGGTAGGCTATTTGAGGAATACTTTGTTCATACAATATTGGCCCACTCAAACTCAGGATGGTTTCAGAGGAGGCACGTGAGTAGCTGCTTCTCAGTGTCCACAGGGGACCAGTGCCAGACCCTCTACAATAATAAATGCTTTGATTCCCAACTTCCTTGCATGGACTGGCCTTGTACTTGCAACACAGCCTATCCATGTCTCCCGCAGACCCTAACACATCTCTAGCTGTCGAAAATAACAAAGACAGTAAAAGACATAAATACTTACTGTGCTGTTCTGTTTAGGTGATAATGACAAGGAAATGCCTGCATGTGTTTTAGCGAAGACACATTTTCCTCTCTGGAAAAAGAAATCTTGATTCATGCTTGGTTGAATCCATAACGAATATTATTTACAAAGAACCTAGTAATGTCTTAAAAATACAGCATGCTTATAACTCAGCCAGACAGGAGCTTTACTTTAAGTGGTATATCCTGGTGATGTAGCTACTCACACACACACAGATGGACAGATGCACGGATGGTCATTGTTCCCTGTTTTGAACAGATGAGAAATAATCTAAATTCCGGTATTTGGCATGTCCTTGTAATGGAATATTATGGAGCCTTTAAGAGTGAGATCTGTCCGTCTTCTCTGCATATATATGGTGATGAACCAATGCATTGTGAAAGCAAAAGGGGGGATGAACAGGAAGAAGGGAGGGGGTGATAGTTCATCCTCGTCAACTTGAATGGATTTGAAATCACCTAGGAGACTTTCTAGGGCTTCTCAGTGAGGGTGTTTTCAGAGTGGCTTAAGAGGAAAGAAGACCCACCCTGAATGTGGGCAGCACCATTCCCTAGGCTGGGGTCCTGGACTGAAAAAGTGAGTTAGGCACCAGCCTTCCTCTCTCTCTGCTCCCTGACTGCGAATGCCATGCCTTCCTTGCCATGGTGGATTTTGAGCCACAATAAACCTCCTTTCTTTACATCGCATTTCTTACAACAATGGAAAAAGCAACTGCTACAAGGGGGCTGGAAAGGAGAGCTCAGCACAGGACTTTACTGAAGGATGTATGTGTGTGTGTGTGTGTGTGAGAGAGA
>LOEQ01008915.1:7522-21166 GCA_001685075.1 Bramus lutescens | reverse complement strand
CTTTGCTCAGCAGCGGCTAAGAGATGGGGGTACTACAGAGCTGGTCACAGGCAGGGACAGGTGCAAACTAGGAGGATGCCAGTTTCCCATCCCACAGGTAGCCAGAGCCCATGGGACACAGTGAACAGTACTGTGGACCACAGGCAACTATGACCAGGTACACAGGCAGGGCTAAGCTTCTTGCTCTGCAGACCTGGGTCAGGTGTTCTTCCCAAGCAGAGGAAACAGTGAAGGGGAGAAGAGGGGAGACAGGGCACTGACTTTCTTTCTCAGGTGCGCGTGTTCACAGAGCAGGATGGTGGGGTGCACCTGTGGGGCCCCAGGCTTAGGCACATCCTTCCCTGGACCCTTTATAGATCAACTCCTCCTGATTCTGGCTCAGGATGAGGAGAGGTGGGACTCAAGCAGGACTTTGACCCTGTGTCAGTACTCCTGAATGCAGGCTCAGGTATGGAGCCCCTTCTCCCTGTGTGGCCTTCACTGTGGAGAGATGGAGTCAACTTCTGTCTTCTAGAAGAAGCCATCTTCTCCATCACAGAATCATACTATCTGAAGGTTCTTGGCAGCCTTATACTTCACCAGCCTCTGCCCCAACCTTTTCTTTTCTTTTTTTTTCTTTAGACAAGATCTCATGAATACAGGATGACCTCAAATTCTGTAAGATGCCAAGATGACCTTGAATTTCTGATCCTGCTGGGATAATAGGCATCGCCATGGCCAGTTTATTCGGTACTGGCAATCAAACTCAGGACGCTGGTTAGAGATAGAGTGCCATTCCGTGACATCTCATCCCATCCCCATGCCCCAACACATATTTATATGCTATTTCAGGGATTGGGATTTGAACCGGGCACTGTTCTTCCCAGCTCTGTTCCCTCCATCAGGGGCTCAAAATGGAGACGCTTCTCCTTCCCTGGCCAGCTGCACCCTGCCTCACTGTAGTGGGGCAAGTTACTAACACAGGGGAGAGAGAGTCAGCGTTTGCAAACCACAACCAAGGCTGGAGCTTTTCCTCTCCAGAGGGAGACACAAAGCTGACTGCTGAAGGTCTGAGAACTTGTGTCAAAATGGAGCCAGGCAAGTCAGCTCCAAACGGACACTGCTTCTGTTTCTGCTCCAGACTGGTGAGTCTGGGGTCTCCACAGCCCACAGAAAGAACAAAGCCTTCCCTGGGAGCAGGCACACCTAGTGAGTTCAGATGCGCCTTATGAGTTCCCAACGCCAGGGATGATTCTGCCTCTGCCTGCTCCCTCAGCATTTGGTCGCTTGTGTCCAGGCGCACAACTTCTTTTCCCTCATCACTTTTCCCACAGCAAATTTACAGGAAGCCCATTTAAGAGGGTTAGCGTGTCTGCATCTAATAACTCCATCCTGGAATGCTGTCCAGACAGGTAATTTAGTGGCCTGAGGGGACACAGGCTGCAGGCAGCCTGGAGGTTTGGCTCGGTTTTGACTTCCAAAGCACATGGCAGATGAGGACGCTACCCTGCTAATGGCGTCTGTGACTTTTTACAAAGCCATTGAACACTTGGAGCTAATGTGAAATTACCTGGAATGGTAACTGTCTCTGTCACTAATAAATTCCCCAAGGGTCATCATATAAATGTGAGCAGAGGAATCTAGAGGCTTGGGGCTGTGTGAGCAGTACTCTTCTGAGCCACCCTACACAGCTTCTTCCACCTAGGAAAAAACAAACAGGCGTCACCTAGCACAGTGGCCCTAAATGACCAGGGACATGTCTTCTGTAGGAGTCATGTCACTCCCTGCTTGGAGCAGAGGAGGGAAAGGCTAAGAGTTTAGGTTTGTTCCCCTGACTTGAGAAATGCCCAGAATGCATCACCTGCCATAGGAATCCATGTCCTGCTGATCTGGGGACTCAGGAAAAGCCAGGCCAGGTGCCAGGAAAGATGTAGGTGGCCCTGTCTCTGCAGCTCATCCCTGCCAGAGTCTGCCATTCTCAGCTTCATCTGGAAGAACCTGTGTCTGCGCATCAGCAGACTACGAATTCACATCCAGGAAGGGGAAAGATGGGTACTCGGAGCAGAGAGGAGGCTGTGGAATAAGGCAGCTGTGACCCACAGCTGTTCATCCAAGCTCTGAGTTCCCTATACTGCTGCCTGTACAGGTCTCACCTGGTCTCCATCTACTAGCTGGAAACCACCCAGAGGATTCCTGCCCTGTCTCCATACCTGAGCATGGGGCGGGGGGTCCCCCTCAGTTGATTCATACCCAGACCCATTCCCCAGCACTTGGGGGACACCCAGTGGACTCGGGGTCTCTATCAGTCCCTTGTTATTTCAGAGCACAGACTAGGGCTCTGTGGGACACAGGATCAAGCCCAGAAGCTTACATGAAAAGTTTCAAGAACATTATTTGACTGGGCACAATAGCATGTGCCCCCAGCCTGAAGCCTGGTTTCCATAGCCAATTCCAAACCAGCAAGCATTATATGGTGAGATCAGAAGAAATAAAAATAAAGAGGACATTGCTCACAGGACTGTAGGGAGGCACAAGGAACCCATCGGAAACATAGGGACCAAAGGACAGCCCCTAAGCCTGAGCATCAGAACAGGAAACAGCATCAGGGAGTCCATAGAAGGCAGCGTTCCACCCTGACATGAGAAAGTCTTTCTAGGTGGGGCTGGGGAAGCCACCAGCTTTGTTCTCTATACCACCCAGTTGCTGGGACATCTGTTGAGCAAGCTCACTGGAGGCTGAGACTGGCATCCGTGGTGTCAGTCATCTCCAGGTTAGAGAGCAGAGGGTGCCTGTGGAGAGTAGCTGTGGCAAGGAGAATCACCACACATGGACACTGTCGACATACAGCCACTTTCCACTTGTGTAGGCACACAACTCCTTTGTTCTCTGCAGAGAGATCGTCACTTTTCCCTCAGCAAATCTGGAGAATGACTGGGACACAGGAAAGGACGACACACAGAAATGACCCACGCCATCAGGTATCAGAGCCCATTCTCCTCCGTCCTCAATTCAGGTCTGAGGCAGAGCATGGTCAGAGAATGGGAGGGTGATGTGGGATCTGCGGAGGATCCGATCTGGGGTTCCCTGTTTAGATGCGTCAAGGTTGTCTGATTCTGGGGTTCTCCTCTTTTATTTCCCCAGGTCACTCAATTGTGACCTCCCTAGACTGCTCTGTCCACTTTCAAACTGGGCAACTTTATTTCATTTGGGTGATGTAGTCAAATCCACCAAGACTTCTCATGTGTCCTCCAACTCAATGCCACAAAAGGAAAACAAAACCTGTGGCTCAGCTCTCCACAGCATGGGACATTCTCTGGGGCAATGGGTCTGAACACCCATGTCAACCCCAAGCAAAGAGCCAAGAGGTCGTGGGAATCAACAGCCAAAGGGTTAGGGCAAGTGTCTTCGAACAGGGTCACTGCTGAGTTTTCTGACAAACTGACCAACAGCAAGGTGAGGGCGAGAGGCACCTGGGGAGGGGCTGCTGTAAGGGAGAAGCAGGCCAGGAATAATGAGACTATAGAGACACTGTGGGTGGCCTAAGGCTAGTTTCTGTCCCCTCTGCCCCTTGCACTGGTCATCAAAGGACAAAGGAGCTGGAAACCACGATTGGTACTGAAACAGTGAGCTGCTGGGGAGGGGTCAGTGTAGTCCCTGCTGAGGAGCAGAGTGGCCGGATTTTCAGACAGTCATTTTCTCTCCATCCAATACCTCCTCAAACCTTGGGCACCTTAGCAGGGACGGAGCAAACTGGGTTAGTTGATACAGAAACACCTGGGATCCAGCTTGATTCCAGGTGGAGTATGGGAAATACAAGAAGCTAATTAAGAACTAAATTATCTAGAAGAAACATTCTGAGTGGCATTTCCAAGTGGCAAATCATCGAAAGCAGCAGCAAGCCACAGCAGAGAGCCCTTCCAGTTCTTTGACATGGGAATGTGGTACAGACTGCAAGCCCAAGTCCCTATCCAGCCACGTTGACCCAGGAGGCGATGAAATATAAATTCTCCTGTCTATATCAGGCCCCGCTCAGTGGCTACCCCAAGATACCTCATATCTCTCCTGAGGTGCTGGCAGGCCAGCTGGAAGGCTGGGGAGCGAGGGCCACTCATGGTGGGCCTATGGCCTCTGCCCAGCATCTCAGCCAGCCCTCAAGCCAGGCTTACCTCCCGCCACCCTGCTGCCCCCAGACTCCAGTGCCACTGAGGCCTCATGCTTCCTGCTCAGCCACTCTGGTCCTGNNTGGCTAATGGAGTGGTGGCTCCCTCCCCTGACTCCCTGTACCCAGGTCTCACACTCATCATTAGATGTCTTTATTTAGAGAGCTTCCTGCCCAGGTCTGCCCCCAGGGCAGCGTGTATTGATGCTAAATCCATCACTTAGTGGGCCTGGGCATTTAATCAATTAGGCTGCATAGAGCCCCCATGAGATGGGAAGGGTGCCAGGAGAGCAGGCCAGGCAAGAAGAGCATTGAGAGTGGTCAGAAGGTATCTTTTCCCTGTGGCCCTGTGGCATCTGGGCTCCAGCAGTGAGCTGTGTATCCCCTGGGATGCTGGCATCATCGCAGAGCCCACTGAGTGTTCCCTTTGCATTCATTCATTACCTCCCACATGCATCCAATAAATACACATGCACTGTGCCAGGCATGGCTCTACAGGCCGGCCAAGGGGGACGACACACAAATTTTTGTTCATATTGAGCTTATGGTCCTGTGATGGAATAAGTGCTGGTGGGGGAGAGTTGATGGTGATAATGGTCATGATGCTGACTATGGTCATGATGATGAGGATAATTGTACTGACAATAGTGGTAGTGATGGTGATAGTGGTGATGGTGGTGACGGTGACCATGATAATTCCCAGCTGTGGCCTGAGCAATGGAGACAGCCACCATTCTCCCACCTGGAGTAGAGGGCAGAATTTGTAAGCTGCCACCCCTGCACTATCTGAGTCCCCTGTCCATAATGTAGAAGTTATATAGGTCTGGCTGACTCAGACACAATGCTTCCCTGATCTGTCGCATGTCACAGAAAGTGAACAGCTATGCAGTTATGTGAAGCAGCGATGCAGTGGGTATGTCTTCTACCAGGTGAGGGGCCCTGAGAGGTTTATCAAGTCGGGTTCTGGGGGACAGGGTGCCTGGGTGTCTTCTTTCCTGTGAGTTGCTGGGACATGAGAACCTGTATCAGGGAGGCGGAGCTACGGAGAGAAGTGTACAGCCATGGGAGTCTATAAGGGAGACGACAAGTGACGCTCTAATCCCCGCCTGAGGATTCCTGAGTGGAGTGGTTGCTACGGTGATGGGGGAGGGGATAGGACCATGGCCAGGCAGTGTGCATTGATTGGCTCCCCTTGAAAGCACACACACAAGTCCCGGAAATGTCAGGTTTCTGTTGGGAAAGCCAGCTGTGTCCTTTCAGTCTTCAAAGCGCCCCATCTATGTGATTCTGGTCCCCAGGGGGTGAGGCCATGTCAAGGACCAGGACAGAGATAACAATAGATCCACTCAGAAGCACAGCCCACAGGTGCTACTGACCAGTGGAGGGGTTAACATAGAGGCACGCTTGTCCTGCCGAGAAGAATGACTCTATTATCAAAGCCTGGCTTGGTCATTCATTCATCCATTCATTCACTCACTCATTCATTCATTCATTCATTCATCTATCTCTTCATCCATTCATCCTTCCTTCAAATAGTATTTCTTGAAAGTTGTGTCCCAGAGAAAAGGTGACTATGAAGAACGACAGAGACAGTCTCTGTCCTCACATGTCAGGTAGTGTAAGGGACCATGATGCTCGGAGCTGTTGGCTTTCTGAGGGAAGTTTGTCCCAGAGGAATGGAGATAGCATTAGGGATGTCTATGGGATCTGTGACACAGACATGTTCCATGGAAGTTGTCATGCCTGGGTTTCCTGCACTGTGCCCTCATCATCTTCCCCTTTCCTGAGTGCAGAACCTGAGATTCCGAGTCTCAGGATCAGAACCAGGTCCTGTCCCCTAAGCCCAACATAGCCATGAGAACAGCCTCTGCCCCCTCAAGATTCCCCTGCCCACCATGAGGACTTGGGCTTTCCTGAAGACACAGAATGGAACACTGTGACCTGGGAGATGTTCCATATGCAGTTTTGGGCATAAAGCCCAACCCTACACATGGTTGGGTCTTTGATAAAGATAAGTTTTGAGCAGGTAGACGGGTCTGCTATCCCGGTCCCCACCACAACAGCCCTCTGAATCTTGAGTAAGTTCTTGCCTCCATGTGTCTGTTTTTCTGTCTCCCAAGAACCTGGAAGTGGGACCTTGTCCAAGATCTCCTCTCAGGGCAGATAGCAATAACGGGGACAGCCTAAAGATCTCTAAAATTAGAAGCTGTCCAGGACCCTATGCAGGAATATAGAAGGCAAGAAATGTCTACAAGAAAACCAAAAATGAGAGGCTAGATACTAAATTTCCAGACCTCTTCCATCCAGAGTCACTGGTCCTCTGGGTCATCTATTCATCCACTTACCTATCTGCCACTCACCATCCATCCACCCCTCTATCCATCTTACCACCCATGACCCATCAATCCACTATCCATCCAGCCACCTCTCTACCAACCCATCACTTATACATCCATTCATCCATTCATCAATTCGCTCCTGGTCCATCTAGGTCTCTGCTCAAATATCACCTCCCCAGAAGTCCCTCCCACAAATGCTCCTAATATGAATTCCCATCCTGTTTTCTTAATCCTAATCACCAAGAGCAGAAAGTTAGAGCTTTCCCAGGATGGTTGCTGGGGAAACTAAGGACCAGAGATTGACAGGTCCTGTCTATGGACAGAGTGGTCCAACTGAGAGATGAACGCTGTGCTCCCGGGTGGCATGAGGAGTTCCTCTTTCTAAGCGACCTGTCTGTCTTTTTAACAGAAGTGGGTCTGGTGATTCCAAGGTCAACAGAAGCCAGTCACATCTCCGTTGCATGGTGAGTCAATAGCTCCTGGATTTCTGCATTCATATCGCTCTGATTGNGGGGGTGTCTGTCTCCAGAACCGAGATCTTCTGAGTAAGAGTTGGCCTCCATGGTTCTCAGTCCCATCCAGTGTCTAAAAAGAGCCTGGGTCTGGTGGACAGCCACATCTGCTCCCCACAGCTATCTCCCCTAACCTGCTGGCATCCTAAGACACTGGAGAGTCCTAAGGTATCCCTGTCCTTTTGTCCTGGAGAGAGTAGGATGCTGTGAGCATGGCAGTTCCTCTATCTCTACCCTGGGTCACAGTGCTAGGTGCCTCCATGTATGTTGGTGATCGTTATCCATGTCGCCTCTGCCCTTCCTTGGCAGCTGCCAGGCATCCCTTCTACGTCTCCTTGCAGAGCAGATTCGCAGCAAGCAAGCACTGGGTTTCAGTAGTGGGTTTGTTGCTGTTCTTTGCTCTTAACTTTTTCTTTTCTTTTTTTCTTTCCTTTTCTTCTTCTTCCTTCTTAAAAAAAAGGTTTTTATGATCCTGAGGATTGGAGCCAGGCCCTTGAGCATGCTGGGCAAATGCTCTCCCATGGAATTCTTGCGTATTAACCCGTAGTCTCTCCACCCTTTGAAATCATCCCCAAATGAACATCACATCCCCCTCTCTCAGGCTTCTGCGTCTCCAAAATCGGAAACCTTCATATCCGTGTCACTTGCCTCCCAATCTCAGCCTGCATTTTAACAAGCCCTCTCCTCCCCTCCCCAGAAGCTGTGCTCATTATGCCCAAGGCATGCTGCTGCGAGCATTTGGCTCCACACCTGCGGCACACCAGAGCCTCCCAGGGACCTGGAACGGATGCCTGCTTCCCTCTGCCAGAAATTCTCAGCTAATTGGCCTGTGGTGGGGGACCCATTAGGCTCCCAGGTGATCCCAACATACAGCAGTAGTGGTGAATCACCGGCTGAGAGGAAAGCAGAGAACTCAGACAAAAGGACGGTCACGCCAAGGTGGGTGGTCTGTTTAGAGCCCAAATGGGCAGCATGTGGCAAATGAACCGAAAGTGGCTGCATTTTCCACCAAAGGACGGCAGGTGGGGCTGGAGGAGAGGGCCTGCCACCACAGCCTGGACAGTGTAGGATGGACCCCAAGTGTTTTAGGGTTCTCTAGGGGAAGAGAACAGATAAAATGAATGCACAAAGAGAGATTTATTAGCTTGGCGCCCAGGATACAGTCTGGGTACTTCAACAATGGCTGTCTCTCACTAGAGAGGCTGAGAACCCAGTAATCATTTAGTCCGCGAGGCTGGATGCTTCTGCAGTCTCCATCTAGTTCTATAAGCCTGGGGGATTCCTGGAAAGTTATTGTCCTCTAGGCCTACATCAGAATCCCAATGAGTTGGTTCTAACATCAGTAAAGGAAAGCAGCAGCAACAGGATAGATGAAGCTGCCAGCAAGAGTGAATGGAAGCAGGCAAAAAACCAAAAGAGCAAAGTTTCCCTCTTCCCTGTCCTTTCATCTGGGCTGCCATCAGAAGATGCCACCCATGTTTAAAGTGGGTCTCTCTACTTCAAATAATCTACTGGAGAAAAAAGCTTCACAGCTGTGCCCAGTAGCTTCCTTTTTAGTTGATCCCAGCCCGGTCAAATTGACACCAAGGTTAGCCATCACATAAACTATACTTGACTGACCCATTACCACCCTGTGTTCCTGTGGTTTTTTTAAACTTTTATTTGTGTGTGTGTGTGTGTGTGTGTGTGTGCCTGCTTGTCTGTATGTACTCCACATACATGCAGGTGCCAAGGAGGCCAGAAGAGGACATCATTTCCCCTGGAAAGGGGGTTACAAGTGGCTGTGAGATGGTGGGACCAAGTCCAGATCCTCCGTAACACTCCTTTGTAAACACTCACACTTGTGCACACTGCCACCGTTCACACTCAGACCAGAGGAAGGCTTTGATGTCCCTCTGAGCCTCAGCCCAGGGGAGGGGAAGCTTTGCCATTCCTATGGGATTGACGGAGGCATTGGGTCTTTGACATGGCTGTGTCCATGTTAACAAAACACACTCAGGACTTCATCACTCACACACACTCACTCAGGGCTTCCTCCACTCCCCCACCTGTCTGGAGCATCTGACTTCTGCTCAGGGAGTGCTCAGAAGCACCTGTGTGATTGCCAGATGGGATGTCCAGTGGAATGCTAGATGCTTGGCTGACTTCCGCCCTATGCTCCTGGTGACAGCATCCCTCGGTGCTTGAGCCTAGGCATCATGTGGCACCAGAATGTGAAGCCCAGGGTAGGCTGCTGGCCACTGGCCGGAGTCCCTCTGGAGTAGTGCAACACTATGGTCCAAAGACAAGAACCCATCGCCTCAGCAACATTCCTAAGCCCTGGTGACTGGCTCTCCACAGACCCCAGATTTCTGCTGTCCACTGCTGCCTGTCTACAAGGGGTAAAGGTGCTTCACTGGGGTTGCTGTGAGAAAGGGTTCTCCTTCACCAGGTTCATGCCCGTGGTGGAAACTCCAGTGCACAGTGCAGTGGACTGGAGTGTTCCAGCCTCGGGCTCCAGTGGTCAGGCCAGTGATAGCTTTTGACGGCCCCTGTGAGTAGGAGGGATCCTCACTTGGGGTTGCAGCCAGTACACAGTGAACCTACTCTCCAATGAGAACCACCTAGGAGGAGTCCAAAAACAACTTGAGATCCCTAAAGGCATCGGGACCACACCATCTTTACTCTAGGGAGCCCAGTGTCAGTGACGCCTGATCTTAGTTGGCTCTCTGTTGTTGTAATAAACACCATGACCCAAAGCAACTCGGGGAGGAAAGGGTTCATTTCATCTTACAGGTTGCAGTCTGTCCTTGAGGTTATCCAGGGTGGGAACTCTAGGAGAGCTGGAACTTGAAGTAAAACCGATGGAGGAATGCTACTCACTCGCTTGCTCCCAGGCTCAAGTTCAACTGCATTTCGTATGCATCCCAGGTCCACCTGCCTCGGAATGGTACCACGCATGGTGGGCAGTGCCCGTCTACATCGATTAGTAATCAAGAAAGCATCTCTTACACATACCCACAGGCCAGTCTGATGGAGGCAGTTCTTCAGTTGAGGCCCCCCTCTTATCAGGTGTGTCAAGTTGACAACCAAGATTAGCTGTCACAGCTGTAGACCTCAGAAGTTCCGCACCATCCTGTGTGTTGCCCTGAGGGGAGAGGGAAAGCCTCTTGTGAGCCTGGCCACACTGATCTGGGTCAGCTCTCTCATGTAAGAGAGATGTCCTTCCTAATACAGAGTCCTGGCTAGAGGGGCCAGAACCAGCAGGCTTGCTGACCTCGTAGTGACTGTGCAACAGGCCTTTCCACCGAGGCCTGGGACACCTCTGTAGAATGCACCAGTTCTCTGTTGGTAGACCAGTTCTACACACCCTGAGGGGAGAAACCCACCGTGGCAACAGTTGTTGCTTCAGAGCTTGACCGTGTTGCAGACTCCCTGGCCCCTGGTGTTTCTCTCAACTCTCACACTAAGGCTTCACCCCCTTGGGTTTCACCTTCAACCTCCAGGGGTGCATGGCTAGGCATCTGGAATTCCAGTTCTGTGGCATTAGCGCTTACTGGTTGTACTCCCTCAGGACCAGGAATACCTACTCTCTATCCAACTGACCAAATGTCCAGAAGCCTACCCAGGGAAGTGATGGACCTAACCAGGTAAGGAGTTGCTGACGTCTGAATCTGTGGGCTGGTTAATTCCTAATACAGTTGAGAATGTCTTAGCTGGGTCAGGGATGGAGTCTCAGTGTGGATGACATAGAGAAATGAACCCTAATACTGGTGACTCAGCCTGATCTGCTGAGGGACTCAGGGGAAAAGGAACAAAATTGTCTGTCCTAGAAAGGCCACAGACCATTGTAAAGCCCTGCACCAAATGTCCCCCATGATGAGATTGGCATTGAGCTGAATAGAATCTGCACTTAGATCTGTCACGAGGGTCACTTCATGTGTCCACTCCTGACCACATTTGTTCCCCACACAGCACACTTGACACCCCATCTCTTTCTGGATTACACTTGAGATGTTGGACTCATCACACTTATAGAAGGTAATGTGAGCTGGGCTTGAGGAACAACCCCCAAGAATCTTGGCTCCAGGGAGTGCTCAGAAGCACCTGTGTGATTGCCCAATGTGATGTCCAGTGAAATGCTAGATGCTTGGCTTTCTAACTTGATCAAATGAGGAGTCACTGGTGTCAAGTTGCTGGTTTTGGAGGTCCAACTACAAATAAGAGTCACTGATAAAGTAAGACATGGCCTTTATGATGTCTCTGCCCCAGTCCAATTTCTTTTGAAGTAACTGACTTCCAGACAATGCAGATGCAGTCACCAATATCTACCCATATATCTACCATCCATCTACTTATCCATCCATTCATCCATGGATGCATTCATCACTCATCCATCTACCCCTCTATTCAGTTATCCCACACTCATACTTAACAAATGTACCCATCCTCCATCTATCTGTCCTCCCATTCACCTGTTTAACTATCCATCCATCACCTACCCATATATCCGTACATCATCCACCCACCCATTAAACCATCTGTCCATTTACACATCCATTGATCCATACATCTATCCATCACTTACCCATTCATCCATTTACTTACCCATTTATCCATATATTCCTTCATGTATCTACCTATCACTCATCCATCATCTGTCTGTCCCTCCTCCAATCCACCCATCCATCCATCAGTCCACCACCCATCAACATCCCAATACTCATCCACCCATCTAATCTACCTTTATACATATCTACTCATCCATTATCCTTCCATCCATCTTTATTTTAGCCATGCACTCATCCATCCCTACACCAATCTGTCTACCCACGTATACACTCTCCTATTCATTCATTCTCTCATTTTAAAAACTTTCATTGTATGATAGTCTTAGACACAGATAGGCAGCTGCTGGCTTTGTAAGGATCCATGAAAATAGAGGCTCTGCTTTGAGACCCTCCATGTTTTACCACAACAAAGATCAATTTAAGATGCTTTGAGAAAGAGACTACAAAGAGTGAGTGAAAGAGGATGAAAGAGTAGTGGCTTTTGCTGTAGTACAATGGATAGGAGGGATGAATGGATGGATGGGTGGGTGGATGGATGGGTGGATAGGTGGATGGGTGGGTGGATGGATGGATGTATGGGTGATAGATGGGTGGATGGATGGATGGATGGATGGATGGATGATGGATGGGTGGATGGATGGATGGGTGGATGATGAATGGATGGATCGATGGATGGGTGGGTGGGTGGATGGATGGGTGGATAGGTGGATAGGTGGATGGGTGGGTGGATGGATGGATAGGTGGATGGGTGGGTGGATGGATAGATAGATGTATGGGTGATAGATGGGTGGATGGATGGATGGATGGATGGATGATGGATGGGTGGATGGATGGATGAGTGGATGATGAATGGATGGATAGATGGATGGATGGATGGATGGATAGATGGATGGGTGGATGGGTGGATGATGAATGGATGGATAGATGGATGGGTGGATGATGAATGGATGGGTAGATGGATGGGTGGGTGGATGGATGGATGGATGGATGGATGGATGGATGGATGGATAGCTGAGTAAATAGGTGACTGGGTGGTTTGATGGTTGGATAGATGTATGGAGATGAGTAGGTGTGTAAGTAGGTAGGTGGGTGGCTTGATAAATGGATGAGTAGACAGGTGGATGGATGGCTGATGGATAGATGACAGATAAAGCTTCTGTGGAGCTCTTTCTTGCCCTTTCATCTAGTCATCCAACAGCATTATTGAGCTTTGACTGCCCCTGTACTCACTTACTTATTGGTTTGAGAAATGCCTTGTCCTGTGAGGAACCACACAAAGAACTAGGACTTATGAGGAAAAGAAACGAGAAAATTGCTACTGGGACCAGTGGAGATTCCTACAGCCTGTATAAGTTCCTCTCTAAGTTATTCTGACTCCCCTCTTCCCAGACACTTCCCACACTGTGCTAGGTCAATGACTCATAAAGGTCGGTGTTTACAGACCTGTGGGGTGTGGTCCCACAGAAGCGTAATACCTCTCCAGAACAACATGATTGGGAGGAACTAAGAACATATTCTAAGAGAGCAATGGTTGCTTGTCACCAAAGGTGGAGGATACTGGGCTGATGAGCACTAAGTCCTGGTGTGAATTTATGACTCGTGGCCATTCAGTAGCTATGAGGGGTCAGTATTGATTGTCAATGGGATCTAGGATTGCCTAGGGACAAGCCTTCTAGCACACCTATGGGGGATTATCTAGGGAATGCCTGTGAAGAAATTGTCTAGATTAGGTTCATTTGGGTAGGGAAGATCCACCTCAACTGCGGGTGCTACCAATCCATGTATGGACATCCTGGGCTGAATAAAAAGGAGGAAGTGAGCTGGGCATCAACCTTCATCACTTCCTGCTTCCTGTGTATGGATGTAATGTGACCAGTACTTCCTATTCACATGGCTATGCCATGCTGGACCATAGTACCGTGAACTGTAAGTCAAAATAAGTCCTTCCTTCCTTCTTTGTTTCTGTCAGGTGTCTTGCTGCGGCAATAAGACAAGCAGGTAACACAGTCACCACCCTGAACAGTGAGTACAGAAACCTAAGCGTTATAACCCATTTGAACTCCTTAGGACTGCAGCAGCCACAGCCATGATACAGAAAGATGTGT
>LOEQ01008914.1:52241-67839 GCA_001685075.1 Bramus lutescens | reverse complement strand
AGAGAGAGAGAGAGAGAGAGACCATAGAGCCACCAAAGGCAGACAGGACTAATCTTTGCTGGTTAAGCCACTGCCATGAGATGATATATTGATTAATAGAAATGGGTTAGATTAATAAAAGAGTTAGCCAATAAGAAGCTAGAGCTAATGGGCCAAGCAGTGTTTTAATTAGTATAGTTTCTGTGTGGTTATTTTGGTTCTGGGTGGCTGGGACAAACAAGTGGCTTGCTCCCTCCAACAGCAGAGTTCCACATACTCAAGTTCTGTGGAATAGTAAACAATTTTACTGGAGGACCCAGAAATTCTACCTGGTTATGGTATTTGCCTTTGTCATGACCTTGAAACATCCCAAAGCTGAAGACCAATAGGTGTTTCTGCCTAGGTGGTCAAGGAAGACAGTGTAGATCAATTAATGTCTGTGGAAAACTTGGTGTTAAGCCCTCTTTTGTCCCCATTTGAAGCTGGTTTGTAACTGCACCCAAGCTAAATAATAAATCCCTCATGGTCTCAGTTTGTGGGAATCTTTGAGTAAACTTTTATATTTTTTTTCCAAAATTACATTTACAAGTTGTCATTTCTTTAAAGTTCTTCAAGGAACTTTGTCTTTACTTTGCATTTTCTGCACCCCAGTTTGCTGATAACTATTTTAAAAGCTAATGATTCATGAAGTGTTCGAATACTAATCAGAGAAAACTTTGAAATTAGGCATTGGATTGCATGGGTCAAACTATCATATTTTTCAATTAATTTTTTTCTTTTTAAACTTTTTGTTAGTGAGTCATGGCTTTACTATGCTCTGGTTGTTATGGTTGTTTAAATTTGGTAATAATTATTTTCTTTCAATTTAATAATTTTGTAGACAATTTATTATGTTCTTGTTTTTCCAAAAGTCTAATTATTTTGAGGATATTAAATTTAAATGTCAAATCATTACCAATAAGACTCTGCTTATTAAAGATGCTACAGAAAAAAAATGTCTGGCAGTTTAATTTATTGTGAATAATATTTGATAGACACAACAATAAAAATTACCAATATTTTTAAGATTAACATAAAATTAAGCATAGCTTTAATTGACTAATATCTAAACAAATCAGAATAAGTAATTGAGAAAAATAGAAATCAAATCTACTTAAAATTAATTCTTCCTTTCTTCTGCTTCTGTGATGGACTCAAAAGTTTTGTTTTAATCCAGAGACTTGAGTCACACTGCTGACCTGTTGTTATAAAGCAATAATTTTCTACATAAAGTCATATACTATTCTTTATCTTAGGTCCCTGGACTGATGCTTCAATTTCCAGAACTTTAACTGGAATAGTGAAAAAGGAAGAACAGGAGTGTCCTAATGGCTTTAAAAAGAGTCAGGATTCCAGGAGTGGTTTCCCTTTATCCTCAAAACATGCTATTGTTAGGACAAAATATTCAATAATAAACATGCTTTACCCAGTACATGTCATTGAAATTATGCTATCATATTTCTCAGGAAAACGTGTGTGACTCTTCAGTGGCACTGATGTTAAAATTATAGATTAGTTCCTGTACATGTTGAGACTGATAATCCTGGGAAACAAGCCTGAGCCTCTACTCCTACCTTAGCAATTTCCAGAGATAGGTGAGCACTGTGTGCTGAGCTTCTTCTAATCTTTATCATGTGAGTCATGCACTTTAAAAAAATATTTATTTATTTGTTATGTATGCAATNCAGCTAGAATAATGTCAAGCCGCAGCATGCCCACTGAATACTCTGCCTTGGTTCTCTTCTACCTGATACCTATGCTTTCACTCTGAAATGCATCAAATCAAATCAAAACTAGCATAACCATGAAACAAGGTGGGTTATCAATATTCAATCGTGGAGTATGATGATCTTTTTTAAAAATGCTTGTATTAATAGCAATCTTATATGTTAATGGAGAATGAAGTCAGGACTTGAATCACAGGGCACAGTAAAATAAATTATGTGATACATGAGGACAGGTAAATCAAAGTGTATGTCACATGTTCACCCCATTTGCGCTTCAACTTTAAAAACTTTATTTTGACAACTTGGAGCTTCACAAAAGTTTCTGTAGGAAAAATTATTCTGTGACAAATAATATGTAAAATATGATGGGTCCCTATGTCACAGGACTTCTACAATATTTACAGGAAGGACAAATGATACATAATAATTATTCTGGACAAGTTTGAAGATAGATAGTAATTATGGAACATGAGTAGTAAACTTTTTAGAGGCATAGTTTACCTCTCCTTTTTTATTTTGTTTTCGGGGATGTGTGTCTTTCTGTGTGTGTGCCACTTGAGTGCCGGTGCCCATGGAGGGTAGAAGAGGAGGTCAGATCCTCTGGAGCTGGAATTGACATTTGTAAGATTTCAAGCATGGGTGATGCTAAATGAACTTCAGTCCGCTGGAAGAGGATCAAATGCTCTTACCCACTGAGGTCTCTCTAGTAGCTGAAGATATGTTTTAACCTGATCAGTTGTTAAATTTCACAGCAATTTTCCTTATTGCTTTCCTAATTTGAGCTTTTCTGAAGAAAGTTCTTAACATCAAAACGAAGGAGTAAGCACAACAAGTTGTAATAATATGAGATAGTTCTTTTTCCCAATGCAAAAAAAATATTTCTTACAAATACATCATTAGAATAAGGTACTTGAAGTTACCTTATTCAGCAAGTAACACTGAAAGTTTCAAAGGCTTAGGGCAAGCATTCAACCATGGATTTAGGTCAATCTGGAGCTCCTTTGTTCCCAGAGTAGAGAATTTTGTCTATTTCAACATAAACCATAGAGCTTGCAAAATCCACATTACACTTATAGTCTGTGCAGAGAACGGTCAATAATCATTGTTATACTTTATTTGTGTATGTTTGAAGAGGTAAAATTGAAATAATAAAGGGAAAATCAAAGCATAAAGCCTGCATATTTCCTGTCATTATCTCAAGGGAAATTGTTGCTGTCTTGACGGAAACCATTAGACAACATGCAGTGATTTTCAGTTCTGTGAATCACCAAACGTAGAAATGCCTATTGCCGATCTCAGTATTGGACTCAATGTTTGAAATCCCAGTGCTGCCTACAATTGTGGCAGAAATAGGAAACCGGTGGCTTTTGTTAAGAACCATCTCAAGTTCACAGTGGTCCATCCATTCCTATTCAAGTTACTGCTGCCAAATGTACAATTTTCTTTGGTCAAGTTTCCAGTTACTGCATAATGGTGTTTTGCCATACTGTTGATTAATTTAGTTCCCTTTTGGGGGAAAGAATGAGCCACTGTAAATAAATGATACCAAATTTGATCTCTACTAGAATAAAACAAAAACAAACAGAAAAAACAATCATTAGTGTTGTAAAATCTTGGTAATTTTTCTGAATAGAACCCCAAGCTGAGGAAAATACATAAATTTTATTTTGAAAACTGTTAAAAGAACTGGGAAACAATTAAAGTCTTAACAAAAACAGTAAACAGGTTATTCTATTTTATCTTGTGAGATTTATATGAGCTATGAAAGCAAGATAGATATTTAAAACACTTTTTCTGGAATGATTTTCACTAATGTAAAATTATTTTAAAATAAATTTTGTTAGTAGTATCATAGGTTATCATTTAGAATAACATAATTTTATATACATTGCTCACATATTGCACATAAAAACTAAATTTATTTTTATAAATTAACATACAATGAAAGCTATGTTGTGTGCTATACAATTTGATTTAAGGATTCATTTTTTCAAAATTAACTCACTATTCAGATACAAAGAATACTAAGGAATGGTAGAGTCAATGGAGTTGACACAAAAGCCTGCTCAACAATGTACATGTAAAGAGAAATCAAAAAACAAAATATTAGAAGAAAATACAATAACATAAAATGTTGCCAAAATGAGTATAAAGTAAATTTTAAATGTTAAAAGAGATTATTATTTTATAATAATAAATCCCATTGATTCTATTAGCATTTGTGAGCCTATGTGTATAGGTTGTGTGTGCAGTATAGTATGTGAACTATTAGTGTAATAAAAATGTATGTTTGTACTATATCTCCACAAAATTATATGTATATATAAATATATATATATATATATATTCAATTCATTAATCAAACCAGTAGAACCTGTCATAAAACACATGCAGTATCCACAAAACTATCCTCACCTTAATTACTCTGAGTTAGAAAACAATGGAAATTATTGTAAGTTTCTAAAATTTGTTGTTGAGTGAACTGTGATACAACCATACAATGGAATAGTGTGTATTTATAAAGTCATCAGAAGGATTGCTTAAACAATGTGTTAGCTTTTCCAAGAGTTATTTTTGACTTGAAATACAAATCAAAGTTGCAAACTAACTATATGCTGTGTGTGTTTGATTAAGAAAAGAGATGTTTATTATTCTAGTGGTATCAGTGAACCAGCTGTGACACTCAAAAGCCCAATGTTTAACTTTAGAAGCAAATACAGTGTGAAAGGAATGTAAAGGCCTCCTAAGATAAATTATAATTAAATTATCCAGTGTGGATACATTGTTTCTGAGATATGTGGTTATGTTTTGTATATTTGTGTGTGGATAAATATAATTGTGCCTTTGTGTATAGACACATTATATACACATGTACACAAAGACACCCAGGCACATGTATACGTACATATATATATCACTTAGGTAAACAAAAGCGGTGCTTCAATATCTTGCGGTAATGAACCAATTTAGTGTCCAAACTTCACTTTAGGAATTATCATGCCCCAATGAACTACCTTTTTCAATGTCAAAGTAAAATTAGTGTCCTACGATCCTGAAAGTTTGTCAGTAGGTACAGATGAAATTGTACAGTAAATTCTGAGCTAACTTAATACTTTAAAATTCATATCAATAAGCAAATTATTACATAATGGATTTCATGGGTATGAATGAAAGAATAATATAGTGATGATAGAGAATGGGTGAATTAATAACTCTATACTGGGAAGGCAGACAAATGCTGATTGGCGACCAGAAGTAAGTCAAAATAATTGTTTTGCCTTTGTACATGACTCTGACAAGTACAGGATGCACGACCAGCATTTCACCTTGAGAAAACAATCCAAGGTACTTATCTAGAACATTCTATTACAAAATCAAGTGGGGGCTACAGAGATACCTCAGTCAGTGCTTAAAATGTGATCTGGACTTTCAGAGGACCCTAGTTTTATTTCCCACACACATATCAATCTGCTCAAAACCATGTAACCATCTAGATCTAGTGGATTCAATGACTGGTCTCCACAGGCACTGGCACTTACTTGTACATATTCACACACACATAAAATATAAATAATAAAGTTTTGTTTAAAATATCCACATTTTTTTTCTGTTCCAAAAGCACCAATGTTCTTAAAGTAAAGGAAGCTAAAAGGAAACATTACAAATATAAAGGAGACTTCTCTTGATGTGTCAGCAAATGTAATCCATAGTAATGGACTTTATCTTTTGTTGAATAAGGAAAGATGGCCAGGGAAGTCATTTCAAAGAGTGGATGTAGTTGCTATATTGAGTGGAGATACTATATATTGACTATATTAATTAAGGATGATCAGAGTGACCTGTAAGTTAGAGAAAGCTCTGTGCTCATGAATGTAGAAACTTTATTCTTTTGGGAGAAAAAACACTTAAAAATGTGCCAGCAGATCCAAATACACACACAAGAGAGACAAAGAGATGAAGATCATGATTAACAGTTGACACTGTCAAAGTTGAATGAATTTTATTGTCTTAGGTAGGGTTTCTATTGCTGTGAAGAGACACCATGACCACAGCAACTCATTTGAAGGGAAATATTTAATTGGATAGTTTACAGTTCAGAGGTTATGTCCATTATCATCATAGTGGGACATGTTTCCATGCAGCAGAAATGATGTAAAAGGACCTGAGAGTTCTTACATCTTGAGTCATAGGCAGCAGAAAAGAATCTCTCTCACTGGTTATAGCTTGAGCATGCATGAGACCTAAAATCCAAAATACACAGTGGCATATTTCTTCCAACAAAACCACACCTACTCCAACAAGGCCACACTTTCTAATATTGTCACTCCCTTTAAGGATCATTTTCTTTCAAATCATCATACTTATATTCAGCTGCAATATTAAAAAACAATAGATTTATGAATTTTATTTCATGAAATTTAAAATAAGAAAAAATATTTTGTCTTTTTTATTGTTTTTATTGAGTTACATATTTTTCTTTGTTCCCCTTCCTTCCTCTCCCTTCTCTTCTACCCTCTTTCATGACCCCCACACTCCCAATTTACTCAGAAGTTCTTGTTATTTTTTTCTTCCTATAAAGATCATGTATGTCTTTCTTAGGGTCTTCTTTGCTGTGTAGGTTGTCTGGGTTGTGGACTGTAGGTTGGTTTTTCTTTGCTTAATGTCTAGAAGGCATTTTTGAATGAGTAGGTATTATATTTTTCTTTCAGGTTCTGGGCTATCTCACTCAATGTAGTTTTTTTTCTATATCCATCCATTTGCTTGTCACTTTCAAGGTGCCATTATTATTTTACCTCTGTGTAGTATTTTATTATGAAAATGTACCATATTTTCTTTGTCGATTCTTTGGTTGAGGGCCATCTAGGTTGTTTCCAGGTACTGGCTATAACAAATAATTCTGTTATGAACATAGATTTGGTATGATTGAAAATTCTTTGGGTATACACCCAGCAGCAGTATTGCTGGGTGTTGAGGCTAATCGCAGGACTGATTTCCAAAGCTATTGCATACATTTGCACACCCACCAGCAATAGAGGAGTGTTCCCCTTACCCCACTTCCTCTCCAACATAAGCTGTCATTGGTGTTTTAGATCTTGGCCATTCTGACAGGTATAAGATGGTATTTGGGAGTTGTTTTGATTTGCAGTTCTCTGATGGCTAAGGATGTTGAGCATTTTCTTTAGTGTCTTGCAGTCATTTGTGATTCATCTGTTGAGAGTTCTCTGTTTAGGTCTGTACCCCATTTTCTATTGGATTATTTGTTCTTTTAATGACAAGTTTCTTGAGTTCTTTGTTGTTGGAGGAGGTAGTTTGTCCCAGCCGCTAAGCCTCAAAATAATCACACAGAAACTGCATTAATTAAATCACTGTTTGTCCCATTAGCTCTAGCTTCTTATTGGCTAATCGTTTACATATTAATTTAACCAATTTCTGTTCATCTGTGTATCTCCACATTGCTTACTGGATAAAGTTCCCAGCGTCTGTGTTTGGCAGCTCTATGGCTTATTCTACCACCTTCCTTCTCCCAGCATTTAGTAGTCTAGTTTTCTCCTCCTACCTAAGTTCTGCCCTATCAACAGGCCAAAACAGGCTTCTTTATTCATTAACCAATGAAAGTAACACATAGACAGAAGGAAGTCCCACACCACTTTATATATTTTGGAGATCAGTTCTCTGTCTAATTTGGGGTTGGTGAAGATCTTTTCCCAATCTGTAGGCTGCGGTTTTGTCTTGTTGACCATGTCCTTTGCTTTACAGAAGATTCTTATTTTCAGGAGATCACATTTATCTATTGTTGTTCTCATCGTCTGTGTTACTGGATACTTAGGAAGTGTTCTTCTGTGCCAATGTATTCAAGTGAATTTCCCAGTTTCTCATCTATGAGGTTCAGTGTGGTTGGTTTTACATTGAAGTCTTTGATCCATTTGGACTTGAGATTTGCAAATCGTGATAGATATGGATCTATTTGCATTCTCCGATGTGTTGATATCCAGTTATTCAAACAAATATAAGAAAGATAATTTTAAAACGCTTAAGATGTTTAGTCAAAATATCTTAATATTCATAGGTATGTAGAGCATTTAAGAAGCCACATCTAAATGCATAAAATAGTGAACTTTAGCTCATATGAGAAAAATGTGTTTAAATAGGAAACTGATATTCCAGAAGCAAATTATTTTTCTAATATGTGAGTTCATAATTCCTCAATATGTGTCCTGAGAATTTGGGAATAGTTTAATTTTCAGTGCTGTTATGTGAACCCAGGTCTTCACTAAAGAAGCTTCATTTGACCTTATCTCCACCACTGTCTTGAAGGTGTTCAACAACACATTGAAATTAGGTTGAATATACTAAAATTTGCTTATGTATATTTTAAAATATAATGGCTTATAAAATCCAATTTTTATTGGTATGGCATTTTATTTGTATATTTTCCTCTTTCTTGCATTTTAATATTTCAATATTACCTGGTCATTTAGATTAATAAGTAAAATTTGCCATCAGTTAAGTCATCCATATACATTTTGTATATCCTCACTCTGGGAATGACAAACGTCCCCCAGCATCTCTGGCATTTAACACTTTGATCCCCAGTGGGTAACAATATTCAGGAAGTTTAGGTGGTATTGTGCCTGATAAAATATATACATGTGACTCACCAAAATCATTTGTTCTCTGGGCTTTGTGCTTGAGGTTCAAGATGTAACAGTGTCTCCAATTCCTTCCTGTTCCTGTGTCCATAACGCCGTTTACTGCCAGTACTCTTCTTAGTGATATAATCTTAACCCTCTGGAGCCAAAAGCTAAAATGAACCCCTTTGCCCATAAATACCTTTGGGTCATGGTGTTTTATTACTTCTCCAGCAAAGGAGAAGTACATAAACTTTCCCGTTCCTCTGTATGATCTAATATTAAAATGAGTCAGATGTAAATTTTTTGTGTGTCAAACTTACAGCAACTTTATTGTTTGTTTCTTTCTTATTCTTGTTTTCCTTTTTAATCTCTCAGGTCTGAGATATTTTGATGCTCTCCAAATCTCTCTCAAATGCTCAGTTACCTTCCCAGTTTACCTTTACCTTGGAATTGGATGTGCAGTAGATAATACCTTTTGGTCACTGAAAACTACCACATGAAACATTCTCTGTGTAGAAGACTCTTTACCCATTTCACCTCAAAGTATCACATGAGACGTCACACTGAGTTTTGCTTTACGCATTCTGCTTTTGTCCCCGCTGTTTATAAAGGAAGTTGCCACCTTTCTCACCTGACTTTTTGACCTTCTTAACTTCAAAGCTGAGCTCAGAGCATTCTAGCCACTTTTCCTTGTAGCAGTGTTTGTCTCACACATGGAACTGGTACTTTATTCTGTGAAATTCTTCTTTTTAGATTTTTACTTTTCTAAATAGCCGTAGTTTGTACAGTAACTGCCCTTATATGAACTAGAGTTAGAGCTCTTGATATAGTAGATACAAACTGATGGCAGAATTCTATTTATATTGATGCTAAATTATAATTTTTCAAAGTTTGTTAAGGCAATTCTTCATGATTTGAAAAGCTACAAACTGAAGATGCCAGAATGATTACTGCCTACTTTGTTTCCAGGAATTCAGTTTAAACTTGGTAAATTATTCTGGACAGAAAATTCATTTAGTAATAGATAGATAGTTTATAATGAAAAGATTCCAAACAATAGTGTAAAGGGCTCACACCTGTAATCCCAGCTTGGAGTACCTCAGCAAGAGTGTTACTGAAAGTTCAATGACAGCTGGAGTAAACAGTAAGGTTGTGACTATAATAGTTTTAGGAAAGATAAATTATTTCAGAAAAAGAAAAAAAATTTAAATATGTATATCAATAACTGATTTGTACTAGAGAAAGGAAAATATTCATACAACTTCATTCTTTTTTTGATGTTGTTTTCTTTCAAGACAGGGTTTTGTAGTGTACCTTTGGGGCCTGTCCTGGAAATTGCTCTGTAGACCAGGCTGGCTCTCAGAGTCACAGAGGTCCTCTTGCCTCTGCCTTTCACATGCTGGGGTTAAAGACACAAAACTCAGCTTCTACTTTATTCTTATTCCTACATTATGCTAAAATAAAAAGACATTGTTACAAATTGTTTCAACATATTTATATGATTTTCTAAAGCTGAAACATGGGAGTGTCTGCTGTTTCATTGGACTATTTCCGACCCAAATTACCTGCATTATTTGAGATGCAAAGAAATATTTACCTTGTGAATGAGACAACAAAGATGGAAAACAGCATAACTAGAATTGCAAAGTGAATCATAATTGGGCTTTTCCTTTGCACCAAAATCTCTTTTCTGTAATGTATCATTTCCTTTGAGATTTAGAATTAGAGTTTGTTTGCCAAATTCTAGAAATGCGTGTTATTTCAATACCCACAGCTGCATTCTGCTGCTCAGAAAAGTATTTCCTTACTATGTGAGCTATGTGAAGGCTTTCTGAATAATGTGATATTCACAGCATGGTTTCTAGTGGTATAGTGATGATCAATTTAAAGACTTGTAACTTAGAAAATAAGTTAACGCAAAGTATATAATCAGTTCCAAGTTGCAGCCACTTTTCTTCTGTAATCTGTCTTTGGTGTGATTTTTTTGAAGACATAATTACTTATTTTCTTGACTAAAACAACACTACAAGGGCCTATCTACATATCTGAGTTTTACAACACAAGGCAGATTTAGTTCTGTGCAGTTAAGAAAAATATTAGGGGAAGAAAAGTAATAATGAAGTTATATAATTGAGCAGATATTTAAGAGTCCAGAAAGCATGAATGAGAAACCTAGAATGTAGGCCAGGCAGTTGTGGAATTCTTGACTAGTTTTCTATTTTCCATGTAACTTGTATAGAACAGTTATAGTCTTTTATTCATGGAAGTGGAAAAATATATTGTGCAAAACAGTTTTTTGTTTTGTACAACGATTAAAGTAAGATTGCATTTTTTATTGATTTTTTATTGAGCTCTACATTTTTTTGTCTTTATGTATCTGGGTTACCTCAATCAAATAATGTTTTCAAGCTCCATCCATTTTCCTGCAAAATTCAAGATGTTGTTATTTTTTCTGCTGTGTGGTACTCCATTGAATAAATGTACCACATTTTCCTTATTCATTCTTTGGTCGAGGGGAATTTAGGTGTTTTCATGATCTGGCTATGACAAACAATGCTGCATTTTTAAATGGGGAAGTTACCATGCTAGAGAAAAGAGGTAAACTTTTTTTCAGAAATAAAATTACTATTGATTAGCTAATAATGAAGTAACATCACATTTATATGGGAATTTTAAATATATTTACTTAAATATATTATTCTACTGTACTTATTGTATAGCAGAATGTCACTTGTATTATTCTCATTATTTCATTAGCTTTTAAAATAAAATATAAAAATACTTCATGCTGTTTGAAATAACACGTGCCTTTTCTAATAACTGAGACAGAAGTATGTGAAGTGAAAGTGAGCATCGTCCCTTCCTTCATTCAGGCCCTCTCCCTCCACTCAGGCCTTCTTCCCACACATGGCCACCTCATCACAGGTCTTGGGAATAAAGGAGAGAAGCAGAGAAGCTTTCTTTTCCTTCTTTGGTGAAACACACCCAGAAAGGGACTCAAATGCCTTTTCAATACTAATAATAGAGTGCTGAATGTGTTTTTAATATTGTTTCTATAATAGGTCTGTAGACACATAGTGTTCTGGTTTGCATGAGACATAGAGTATCTCTCATAAGTGTTTAACATCTTTGTCTTTGTGTCATTTTTTAGTGAGGAATGTGTTTAGGTCTTTAATTTATTCTTAGATGTATTGTTAATCCTCATATTGATGAAATTTAAGTGTGCTTTATCTATTTTGGGTGACAGTCTATTATCAGATGCATCATTTAACATGTGCATTTTAGTTTGTGTTTTATGTTTTCGTTCTCTTGATAAGAAATTTTTGCAGAATACAAGAACTTAATTTAATTGAAGTCCAAGTTTTTTTTCTCTGATGGTTCATACCTTTACTGTTTCATACTGTGTTATTGGCTAGAACCGTGGTTCTCAACCTTCTTAATGTTGTGCACTTTGAATTCAGTTCCTCTTGTTGTGACGCCATAGCCATAAAATTATTTTCATTGCTGCTTCATAACTGTATTATTGCTACTGTGGTGCATCATAATGCAATTATCTGTGTTTACTGATGGTCTTATATGACTCCTGAGAAAGAGTCATTCAACTCCCATGGGATCACAACCCACAGGCTGAACAACACTGTTTCAGAAAATAAAGTGTTTTCATTTTCCTTGAGTCTGTGATCCATTGTGAGTCACCTGTTGTCATCACGCAGTGTGGGTGTCTAGATTTGTTTCGATTCATCTGTCCAGGTTTTTACATCATGTGTTAAAAATATATTCTCTTTTGTCCACTTTATTGTTTTCTCTTTTCTCTGTTCTCTTTTCTACTGCATTTTCTAAGTTTATTCATTTGTCCAAAGCGAAATGATTTCAGTTTCCATAACTTAGAAGCAATTCCTGCAGTAGGGTGGCATGAGTCATTCAATTTTCTTTCACTTCTTAATATTAACTTGAATGCTCTGTCTGTAAAGTAACAGTGTGGTGATATCTACAGAATAGCTAAGTTTGCATTGGTTCTATAGAATAAGGAAGAAAATATTCATGTTTCTCTGGTATTTATTTTTTAAATTTGCAAATATTTTAGTGTTTTTTTCAGAGTTCTGGAGAACTAGTGTATATCCTTTCTGAATTTATTTGTTTAAAATTGTTATTTAAATTACATATGTATATGTATTTAACGTGAGTGTAGTGCATATGGAATTCAGAAAAGGTCATCACATTACCTGGAACAAGTTACGGGCATTCCCATGTGGGTGCCAGGAAATAAACGCCTGTCATCTGCAAGCACAGTGTGTGCTCTGAACCTTTGTGCTGTCTCTCCAGCCACCTTATTGCTTCTAGGCTACCATGTAGCTTAAATTTCAAATTGCACCTAATTGTCATTCCAAACTTGTATAAATAATTTTCTTATTTATATGAAAACCTTCCAAACAAAGTAATTTAAGCATATGGGAGGGTTTGTTTGTTTTGTCAGTGTTGCTGTTTTTCTCCCACAGCTTAATCATAGATAGAAGGCAAACATTATACCTAGGATGGAAAGATACCCTGGCAGTCTGGAGTCAAGCAATGCCACAAAATCATCAAATACCCCAAAACTCACACAAGTGATTTATTGGGAGGAAAAAAACAACAAACAAACAAAACCAGAAAGGTGACTGCCTCTGATCAGGTGAGAGAGAACTGAACAGGAAAAGGGCTTACACAGTTTCTTTGGGAGGGGCTTGGAACTTTTCAAGGTGAACCTTTGTTCACCCTGAAGGTGGGATTTCACATCCAGATTTGGGGATTTTTACTCTATAGATTGGGAGGCTGAGTCCAGCGTAAGGGCAGTTAGAGTGTCCTGTTGGTGGAACCTGGCAGTTGGAGGCTCTTGGGGGAGGGGCTGGCTACTCCTGTGGCTTCAGAAAGGCACCCAGCAAGAGCATGAGGCATCTGAGCACATTGTATCCATATGTAGGAAGTAAAGAGAAATAAATGTATGTGCGCATCTCACCTCTTTATGCAATTTTCTTCAGTCTGTAGTCAAATCCATTGGATAATTCCACTATATTCAGAGTAGGTCTTTGCCTCCTCAATTAAGCCTTCCACAAAACATCCTTCCAAATACACCCAGAGGAGTGTTTCCTAGGTGATTCCAAATTAGATGAAATTAACAATGAAGATGAACATCACAGAAAGCAAACAATTTTCTTTTATTTTTGAGCCTAGTATTTCAGTATTTTTATATTTTTAGATATTATAACATTATATCATTGCTTTTCCTTTCTCTTTCCTCCAAACCTTTCTGCATAAACCTGTTACCTGATTGTGGTCTCTTTTTTATGGTTGTTGCATACATATGTGTATTTCTACACACACACACACATATATATATAACATGTATATATCTTCATAAATATGTAAACACAGCCTGTTGCTTCCATATATTATTACTTGAATGTGTTTGTTTTCAGGTCTGACCATTTACTTTTAGATTTCCAGTTGGTGTGCTTTTCCTTTGGAAAGAGCATCTCTCTCAGTCTCAGCTTACCTCAGTTGCCTATTATACTTTGTATAGGGATGACATTGTGTGGATTTTCCCCATATATTTTCGATTTTTGAGGTTTTCTGTTGTGATCTCTGTCTGTTGGAAAGAGAAGATTCATTGATGTGGCTTGAGAACTACAGTTAGATTATAATGAATTTAGGAATTATGCTGTTTAGTGAAGTGGTGCTTGAGGCTTTCTTCCCACATCTATGACTTTGATATCACTGGGTAGTTGGATATTGTGTCTCATACCATACGTTTTTCCTCTTGCTTAGTGAGTCTGAAACACATTTATAATTGACTTTCATGTATTCCAACTGCTTCGATTCACATTGCTATAATTTCCTTAGCAGTTCTGGGATGTTTCTTTATATTATTTCATGCACATTTTATTTTGTATTCTTATCGTATTACAATACTAGGGCTTCTAAGACCATGTTAAAAAACATTAATGATCAGAATAACTATGGTCTTGTTTCTGATCTTGACAGAAAAGCTATGAATTTCACACAATTGCTATGATTCAGGCATAGGATATTTATCAATTTTTACAAATTGAAGCGTGTCTAGATTGTTGAAAATGTTTCTTATGACTATATATTGGCTATCTTAAATTATGTTTCTACATCTATTTACATAGCTATGTGCTTTACTGCTATTTTAAATGGAAAATAATAAAATGATTTTTTTCAAGTTTAACCAGTACTCCATTCATGAGGTGAATTGAAATTGATTGTATTGTGTGATTCTTTGTATGTTACTGGAGTGCTCTTGTTAGCATGCTTTGGAATGTGCTAATCACACAACTATGTCAATTTCCTTATACGTTCCTGAGCTAAACTGAACTTAATTTTTCCTTTTTTAAATATACATTTTCTGTTTTTGATGTTATGTTAGAGTAAAGATGGAATTATAAGATTTTGGATTAAGATTCTTCTTCTTTTACCTTCATTAGTATATTGTGAAGAGTTAGTATAAATTCTTTAACAGTAATCATAGAACTCGCCAGTGTATAACATCTAGGAATTTTTGTTCTTTATTTTATAAATTATTATTTTTAATATTATAGAGATAATTGGGGCGCATATTTCTTGTTATGTGTTTTGGCAGATTGTCTTTTCCAAGGAACAAGTTACTATATTTTATCTAGGTTTTCGAATATCTGAGCATAGTTTCAAAATTTAAACTACATTGTACTAACTTTAATAAAGTCTGTAGGAACATCCCCTTTTTGTATTTAATATCAATAGTTTGTGTCAGTTTTATTATTCTGTTCTAGTTTCTTATTGCTTATAATAACTCTTAAATACTCATTGTTTAAGACTCAGTTTGCTAGCTGGATGATGGTGGTGCACATACTTAATCCCAGCGCTTGGGAGGCAGAGGCAGGTGGATCTCCATTAATCCCAGCATTCTGGATGAAGCAGGTGGATCTATGTTAGTTCAAGGGCAGTCTAGTCTACAAGAGCTAGTTCTTAATGTGGGATTCCCCTCTGTATGCTGTGAATACCATTGGTGAATAAACTGCCTTGGCTTGTTGAGAGGGCAGAACTTTGATAGGAGGGGAAAACTAAACTGAATGCAGGGAGAAATGAGGTGGAATGAGAAAGAAGCCATAGAGCCACTGCCAGAGATGGATTTGCTGAAACTTTGCTGGTAGGCCACGACCTTGTGGTGATACACAGATTAATGGA
>LOEQ01008914.1:35367-52180 GCA_001685075.1 Bramus lutescens | reverse complement strand
GCTAATGGGCCAAGCAGTGATTTAAATAATATAGTTTCTGTGTGATTATTTCAAATCTGAGCAGCCTGGAACAAAACAATCGGCCTCCTCCAACAAGTTCCATGACAGGCTCCAAAGATACAGAGAAACCCTATCTCAAAAAACAAAACAAAACAAAAATAGACTCAGTTTGTTTTTTATTTTCTGTTTTATATATTGTTGCCTGCTGTTGTTGTAAGCATTGCAGTTCAGATGGAAAGGTATCTTAGCAGTTGGGAGCCAAGGAATACCACCAGTCCCATTAAGTGCAGCAGCTTACAGCTCAGCTCCTTGGAAAGGTTTCCCCAATACAAGTCTAACAACTTTCACCAGAGCAGAGCAGATCAGAGCACTTTCACTGGAGAAACTTTCCATTCCAGAAGCAGAACTGTAATACTTCTCCAAAGCAGAGCTGCAGCAATTTCACTGGGAAACCCTCCCGTACCTGAGAAGAGTTGTTACACTTGCACTGGGGAATGAGTTCCCAGGAACAGAGCTCTCAGCTACTAGGTTACAGTGACTTTGCTGTATCCCTTGACTCCTGAATGCCAGCATGCCTTTCCAACTTAGCAGCAATGCTTATATTTGGTGTCGTGACTTGGATATGCTCTTTTGGTGCCTGTGCAGTCTGAACTGCACTGGGATCCTATCTCTCATCTCAAGTCAACCTGCAACAGACTTACCTTCTGGCTCATGAATTGGTCAGCACCCCATCCACCAGAAGCAATTGGGTATTATTACCCTTCACTCAGTGTAAACGTTTCCCTGAGCTTGAGAAAGTGACTGTTGAGTTTCCAGCACCCCTCTTGTACCCTTCCAGGTGAATGCTGACGATGTTGGTCCTCTACACCTGACCCCCTCCCACCACTTAGCTGTATCTTTAATGTATCTCCCTTACCCACTTCTAGTGGTACCAACCTATCCTACCCTCTTATTGAAAGGTACCTCTAAGGGATAGTGGGAGCCTTTATTTCTTTTATTCCACCTCAATATCCTTGATTCCAGGCTTCCCAGGTGTCCCCCTCCTCCTTCACCTACAAAACGTACATCTGACACACCATTTCCCTTAACAAAATCTCATGTAGATCCCTCGGTATGGGACACACAAAACTTTTCTATAGCCAAGCATCACCCCCATCATCTTTTAACAGCAAATCTCCCAAATACATAATCCATGCTCAATACCAACTTTCACTCCAAATGCCCAGGGAACTTAAGCTTTGATTAATCTCTGAACTCTTAAGAGTCTTCTGTGTTCCACTCCTTTCCCCTTTAGCATCCCCTTCCTCGGAGTTAAAATAACCAATGGCACCTACCACTTGCTTCAGGATCTCCAACTTATTGACTCTGCAGTAGTTCCCTTTTACCCCACAGCACCCAACTGTTACTCTCTCCTCTCCATCATCCCCTCAGAAACTTCCCGTTTATCTGTACTAGACTTCAAGGACACCTTATTTTCTGCTCCTCTGGACCCCTGTCACAAAACTCCTTTGCCGCACTTCGACTACCTGAATGTGCACATTACTCCCCATCTCACATTGACAGTCCTACCCCAAGGGCTTCATATAGTTCACATTTATTTGGTCAGGGTCTGGACTCACTTGCTCTCTTCGTCTCTTCCAAGACTATACAATATGTAGCTATCTTCTCCATTGTACTCTGTCCCTGCAAATTAGCCAGTCAAATAATACCTTGTTAAACTTTCTGTCTAGCTGGGAATCTAAAGTCTCACCTTCCCAGTTAAACGTGCCCACTCCTCAAATTACTTATCTGGGATTAACTCTTACTCCAACTCATAAAGTCATTACCCTAGATAGAAGATATTTAATCTGAGAGTCGTGACATGAAATGTATGCTTAGCAGCTCAGAGAGAAAGATATCCTGGAAGCAGGGAGCCAAGGAATATCACAAAGTCACTGTAACTGTAGCAGCCGAGAGTCCTGCTCCAGGGAAAGGGGTCGCCAATGTAAGTGTAGGAACTCTTCTCTGGCAGGGGAGTGTTTCCCTAGGGACGTTCTTACAGCTCTGCTTTAGAGACCTATAGCAGTTCTGCTCTTCTAAGGAAAAGTTGCCCCAGGAAACGTGTTACAGCTCTGCTCTGCTCTGACTGTTTGAAAGTCGTTACAGTTCTTCACAGGCCCCAAGGGGTGTAATTACTCTACTCTGCTCAGGGAAAGCTTCACTAGTGAAAGTGTTTTACAGTTCTGCTCTGCTCTCCTCTGAGCCACTCTTGAGAAAGCTGTAGCTGCCTCTGCTCCAGTGTAAATGTCACACCACACAACACACTTCACTTAAGAGATTTATTGGGAAGGAAGAATCCAGGAGGGCGACTGCCTCAGGTGAGAAACAGCAGCAAACTGAACAGGATACAGACTTTATATACGATTTACTGTGTGAGAGGAGCTTACCAGGGTAGCTAGGGATTGGTGGAGTTTTATGACCTGATTCTGTGGCAAGTTCAAGGAGAAGTGGAATTTCATGATCAGGGATTCAAGGAATTCTGTGGTCAGGGATTAATGAAATTCTGTAGCCTGACTCTTGGAGAAACTCAGGGATTAGTGAATTTCAAACCTGGTCCTGGGATCAAGTCAGGGTCACAGTGTTTTTCTTTGACTCAGGTCTCAGGTCTAGTCAGGAGCAGGACATTTTTACTTTCTCCCATTTTTACCCTACAGTAGCTATAATTATTTGATTTTTTAATTATGTAGGATATAATTATTTATTTCTAATATTCTAAAAGGTGGAAATAGACAATTGATTTTATTTTGTCCTTTTAACTGTATGAATTAAGAGTCACATATTTTCCTGTAAGTAGTGTTTCAACTGAATGCCGCAGATTTTAAGTTTCATTTCCTTTTTATCTAGTATGTTTTCAACCTTATTTTGAAATATATCCTGTCGTCTAAGTGTCAATTTAGAAGTATTCAGTTTGCTATTAAGAATCATAGTATTTCCCATATCTCCATTTCTTCTTATTTCTCACTTCATTCTATATATCTAAAATCTTAGAATGGATAATTTATATTTTCCAAAATGGAAAAAACGAATAACTCAGCTCAGGCAGAAACTTTTCATATATATAATGTTAATAATAGTGACTTTTAAACAATAATGTTGTACTATATCTAGGTTTTTATTTGTGATGACATTAACATGTTTTTTCTTGTGAGATTAACAAAAATTTTAAGCCCTAGTTAATATTCCAAAGTAAAGATATGATACATTTATGTTTAGTCATTTCTGTGGGCTTGAAGAAAAGGTAATAATTTAATGTGTTCTCCTTATTGTGAGATTAGGAGATGTTAAAACTCTGCCATATTTTACAGGTTTTGTATGAGACAGAAATAGAATGTTTCAGTGTTTCTTTAAGTTGCTACCAAGGCTTCTCAAACTTTTAAGCTGATTAGTAGGTGCTAACACGGGTTTCTGGGGTATAGCAACCTTGGTAGAGTTCTGTATTTGTACTGGTCCAACAGATTCTTGCTTATAGCTCATTGCTATTAATTTGGGTTCCGATTTTTTAAACCAATGAAGTAATTGTGAATGTCTAATTTTTTAATAAAATAAACACGAGTAATTCTTCCTAGCATATTTTCATCATCAGTCATATTTTTACCTTCACATATTCACACTATGATAAATAAAGTACTGTATTTAAGTGCTGAAATTATTGATATTATTGTATAACACATGATAAAGGCATACAAATCCAACTGGCACTTCTGATTGTTTAAATCTTGATTTTTATAATGATTGACAAAAGACAATACCCCCAAATATTTGGATTCTGCTCCAGAATAGGAAGATAATTTTCTGAATCATGTCTGAAGAGTCCCATCAAGACCTAAAACCTATATTGAACATCTCTGTAGAACGTTGTATGGCACAATGTTCCATGCCCATTCTAGAATGTGTACATTCAAATTTGTGTTTATTATACAATGAAATCTTTTAAAGACCCGAAATATCATCTATGAATAATTTTAGGAAACATGGATTCTTGCCACCAATCTTATGTGCTAAAGTAAGTTGATTTGTGTTGGCAAATTTTTAAGTGAATGCACTCTTGTGAACACCTGAGTGCTATTTAGCATAATTGGGTTACAGCTCATGCTGATTGTGTTTTTCCCCTGCTGTGTCTAATTTCTTTTTCCCAATATTTTATTGTTTGGTATTGGTTTGGATGGTATATGGAAATTAAAGGACTCTAATTTTTTAAGAGCCCTAAAGGGAAGAATGCTTTTGTGTTAGTCATTCTTATGAACACCTGTGCACTGTTGAGTGTAATTGGGTTACAGCTGGTACTGAGACAGTCAACTGAATGAAATTTGTATATTGACTGGAAACTTGACATTGGATGCCATTGATTTGTTTTCTTTTTCTTTCTAAACTTTTGTGACACTCATGCAACTCAAGTAGTTTAAAGCAAAATTATGATTGCTGGAACTTCATGCAATTACCTTAAAAACTGTGAACTTCCATTATACTTGTATGTAGTTCCTTAAAATTAGATAATCTTAAACTCAGAAACTATCCACCCTCCTCACCCTGTAAATCAGAAATATTTAATGCAATAGTTACATTTTGAGAGACTAGTTATACAATATGAAAAAAAATATGCAGTAGAACATAAGGTATAATAACCATCAGACATCAATGAAGAAATTCGTTCTCAAAATATTTACTGAGAACTGATTTTTATTACCATTATTAGAACAGTTACATCAGTATGGTCCATGACAATAAAACATTTTAAATATTTTGCTAAAAGCAAATAAGTTTGGAAATTCCTTTAGAAAGGTTGAAAATTTAGATAAGTGACTTTGGATTTTTCTTTTGAACTAATTCTATAGATTCTAAATGAAAAAAAAAGCTTGGTTGTTAAAATAAAGGTATAAAAATTCATTTTAGAACCATTACAGAGTGATGAGAGAACAATGGGCACTCCAAAAGTTAAAATCATTCATTACTCCAAACTCATAAGCAAACATATTTCTTTGTATTTCAGGGAAGTTTATAGATTTAATAGGACTTGGTGTTTCTTTAGATTTATTCTTCATGACAGAGAACCGAAAGAGAAACACCAGCTGAAATTAATGAAGTATAAAAGAGCAGCTGAAGTACTCAATCAGTAAAGTCATTTGTAACACATTAACCTAAAAAAAAATCTAGATTTATTGTTGTGCTACTTCAAATATATAATATACAAATGAGAAAAAGAGTTTGTTATTTCTCGGATTTCTTCACTTGTAAATTGCATAACTCCAATGGTAACCTAAGCAGTTTATGTATATTAAGAGAGAAAGTAAATGCCCTTAAATTCAGTAAAGCAATTAAAAAGTTATATAAGAGTAATTTGAAATGTAGCTCTAATATCTTCTCTCAATAGTCTTAATTATGATGGAGCTAATGATTTCTCCTTTTTAAAGAGAAAATATACAAGAAAATATGGTCTTATGGCTTGGTCAAACTATTCAGCTAAATTCATTGAACCCCTATGTTGAGCAAAGATTCTGGATGGTGGCTCCAGCGACTCTCTGAACAACAGTTTACTGTTCTGACCAGAAAGTCTCTGAAATATTTCCCAAACCTAAATAGATGCAAAGGAAAACACTATTCTTATATCTTCACTTCATATGACACCTCTACACACCACAACATAAGTCATCAGGATTTTTAAGAGTGTCATTCTTATGGAACAGCAAATGTCATAGAAAGCATGTAGTCGTATCTTCTTTTCTAAGGATCTCAATTCGCCAAATGAAGAAGGATACTTAAAAGAAATCCTACACTAGCGCAGAATTGAGAAATAGAGGTTTTTTTTTTATTTAGGGGTAGAGTTACAAATCAGAAACCTCTTATGGAACGGAGATCAGAAACTAAAATCCGCAGCCATAATGGAGAGGCAAGAAAAGAGGCCGGATGCAGGCTCCGCATCAGCATATATAGTACAAGAGGCCACGCCCAAGTGGGTGAGTAACCACTAGCCTTAAGACTTCCTACAGCACTCAATGAAAGGTAAGGAGCGTGTGCCTGGCTCTACCTTCTGTGGAAATAAGATGGGTTTAAGGACTCAAGTGTGTCCTGATCAGAGCAGGGACAGCTGGAAAGTGTGCTAGTGCTACAGGATAAACTGCACATTAACAGATCCGATATCCTACGTAGTGATGCAATTTCTCAGAATCACAAATTTACACTGATACCCGGAGGTAGGGGTGAAAATGGAGTACTTTGTGTATCACAGAAATCATACTTTTCTGACCCAGGATAGAAGACAATGGCTTTAAGGAATGCATATTAAGTAAAGAATGAATGAGAGAGATGGGAAATTCTCTGCTTGACTGTAGTACACTTGTCTCCACGGGGTGTGAGAATTGGTTTGAAAATAATGCTTTGTAAAATTTGACTGGTCTACATATAGCTTCACAAATATTCTTTTCCACATATCAAAGTGATTTAATGTAGCTAGTTATTTTTTCATGGGACAAAAGAAAGGTTTTGAAAGGGAAACTTTTGCTTGGATCCTTGTCCTGCTATTTTCTGGTTCCTACCACTGAGATTGAGACATGTTGCTTAAATAAATATAAGGTATTCACAAAACCAGCTGTTTTTTTTTAACATGTCAACCTAGGAAAATTATGGGTTGTGTGAACTCTAATCAAGTGGTTTAGCATTGTTTTCCGTTATTCTAAAATATCTGTGAAAGCTGGCATGAAAGAAAATGTGCTTGCATTTATTTACAAAATGTAGCAAGTGTTAATCAAACATGTAATAGTGGATATATTGTTTCTGTGGGTTAGTGCTAAAATGATCTCAGTAGGAAATGTGAAGCTGTCATTGTTGAACTTGCTAGACTATCAGTTACATATTTATGAAACAGTAGGTAGAGTAGGAAATCAAAGAATAATATCCTAACTATAGACCTTAGATGCTATCTTACAGGGTTTTCAGCCTTTTGGACATTGGTACTAAGTATCTATTTGTATATTTCAAACGATTTAAGTCAAGATTACTAAAAATATAAGCTTATATAGAGGAGGGCAATCAATGGTTATTAAGAAATTTAAAGAAAGTTCAAGATAATTTGGATCCCAAGCTGTCTACAATCATGGAACTTCTGTCATTCAACTGACCCTAAAGAAAGTACATTTTGTGATTCTTTACAGTACTTCATGGTCAGAACATGCCTACACTCCCAGGAAAATTTTCAGTTTTGAAGAATTTTTTTATTCATCACTAAGTAGCTATGATGCAACCAGTTATTTTCTTTTGTCATAACTGAACTTACCTAGACATATGTTATATGCCCTGAAGACAAACTCACGGAAACATTAAATGATCATTTATTGATCCTGGCATTTTGCTTGATAACATAGGCTTTTATCTTTAATACTCCAAAGGAAGCAGAGATAATTAAGAGATTCTTCTTTTGGCATCTGCTCATTACATTCAATCCCTCATAAATCAGAACACTAGACACTGTTTGAAGACAAAAAACGGTGCTGAGTGAGCAGGTGTGGAGACAAGATAAGGCCTGAGGAGAGAGCAGTTACCTTTCCCCAAGCACATGAGCTGCTAGCTGCTAAAGTTCTTGCTTTTCTTTTTCTAAAGTCTCAATCACAGTACAAGGTAAACAACTTAGCAGGCTTCCCTCATATCTTGCTTTTGCACCTGCTTAGGATAGTCATTCATGGCACATGTCTCCCTTCATATTTACATTCTTTCATTCATTGCACACATAAGGACTAGATTAGTCACCTACCTATTTATAAAGTAGTTTTTTTTGGTTGTATCTTATATAAGATACCATAAGATATCACTGCCTAAGTTGATTACAGAATTCCCAGGTGCTGGCAGAATAATGATATTTTCCTCTGTTTCTTTGCTTTCTTTTTTCATTGTCATTGTGCTTTTATGATTATTAATTGAACACTTTGGGTAAAACTTAGTTTTTGCATCAGTTAGGTAGCATTGTCATTTCATTCTAGAAAGTTATGTGTTGGAGATATGTGTAAAGAAATACTAGAGAAGAAAAGGCTAAATTTAAAGGCAAGATGATTTCTATATGGCTTATGACAGGATATTCATGCTTTATATAGTTTGAGTGCTAAACTGTAAATAACATAATAATAAATATTTTAAGGAATGGTGATGATCGAAAGCAATGGTTTTTAACCTGTCGATGTTGATCTGTGGGGATCTAAGGATCTTTGCACAGGACTCACCTAAGCCCTTTGGAAAACACAGATGTTTACATTATTTTATATAGCAATAGCAAAGTTGCAGTTATGAAATAGCAATGAAAATAATTTTATGATTAGGTGTCACCAGAATATGAGGAACTATATTAAAGGGTCACAGCATTAGGAAGACTGAGAACCACTGATATATGTAATAATGAATGTGATGTATTTAAGAGATAGTTAGAAATAAGTAAGATTGGTATGGTGAATAGAATGAGAGCTAAATCACACCTCAAATTTCTTTCATTTATGTTAAAGTCCATTCACAAGTTGAGTCATTAAGGCCCAGTGGCATTCATATCAAGGAGCAGTATTCACAAGCAAGAGAACACATAGAAGAGATGAAATGATTTTCTTTAGAGCCCATAGTCAGATACATGGTTCTGAACTCTTGCTAACCAGAAGTCTAGTCCCCAAATATAGGTGTTGTAACATGGCATTCTTCATCATGCTAATGCTGTCCCAGAGAAACTGCTGATCTAAATCCTGATTAATGGCAGATCATAATTATTTGTGGATCAGTTGCAGGAGTGTATACCACTCTTACCCTTGATTCTGAGAAGTGGGCATAAACAAATGCCAACATAATGCACCCATAATACTCAGTTGTGATGTCAAGAACATGGAGTAGGTTACAACTGAGTGTTCATTTTTGTATTCTTTTATGCCCACTTTTTAGAATCAAGGGTAAGAGTGGTAGATACCTCTCAAGGTGAGGATGTGATACAAGCTCACAGAGTGGTTCACTATACGTGATTTCACAGATTTTGTAAGAACTTAATATGTATAACCTCAACATAAGATTTTCTTCTTAATCTCTAACAGTTGTAATGGTAGCACTCTTGTTCAATGATGTGGATATAACATCATATGCATGAAAAAGTATATTTATCTGTTTTATGAGGCAAGGTATTCTGACAAAAATAAATTCATAGATGAAAGAGAACACATTTTCAATGTTCATACCTGTGTTAAATCCACAGACCCAATTGTTTTCACATGTCTTTTGCATTACTTGAGAAACATACATGGATTCTCTAAGCACTGAGTGGTTCTGTGGCTTTTGAGGATTAATTCTTTGAATAGTGCAGTGGGTAAGCTTCCTGGTCATCATGTTTGCATCTCACATGCTATATCAGTTAAAATGCACTCATCATCTTTAAAGTCTAACCAAAGAAAACGTCTCTTAATTGTTGGTTCCCCTCTAGTTTCCAGGTCTCTTTGCTTCTACCATTGATTTACTCTTTGTAGGGTACACACATAGACATGTGCCAAAACTCCCCACACACCTCAATGCAAAGCTGTATGAGTTGGTGTAAATCTTTGCTCTTTGATGAAATAACAATGATGTCTTTTATTTAAATCCTTTTCTCTTCCCTCAATCCCTATCATTTTAAGTTATAAGGGATGTTTGCATAATTTCCCAGTTTAAACTACATAGAGAGCAAATTCATAGAATGGCTCTGGAATATATGAATTACATGCATTGTCCTCTGTGGTTCTGAATAACAAGATTTGAGGGAAGCACTGACAGGAACTCTTGCCTCTTTCCTACATTATGGAAAGAATATCATTGTAGTTTCATATAGAGTCAGATATGTAATATGATCAGATACCTTTCCAGGTGATTTGTTTCACAGCTGTGAAAGTAGATACAATACATATAAAAATAATTTATTCTCTTTTCTTGTCCTGACTAAATACATTTCTTTTAGAGCTTTCATGTGAACATATTTGTTCTCATAAAGTTGAGATCACAAATTTTCATAGCTGTGCTTTCTAAAGTAAACAGTAATTCCTAGTTACATAATGTATTAGGTCAAATATCTTCTTAAATACATGTATGCATATTTGATATACAGTATAGATGTATGAGAGAGGTAGATGAAATTATTGTATAAAAGAAAAAGAAAATTTCAAATGAGAGAATTGCTGAGAAATGGTGCATGTTTTAATGACAGCACTCAGGACAGGTGGATCTCGCATTTTGAGGCTAGCCTGATCTACTGAGTGAGTTTCAGGACAGCCAGGACTAGACAGTGAAACTCTGTCTTGAAAATACAAAACAACAACATGAAGAATTTATGTGAATTAATTCACTCAGTTAGTGAGTTACAGGGATCTCCCTTACTCTGAGATTTATCCTGGTTCATCATCCATTTGATTTTGAACAGTCAGACTAACCCCTCTTATAATTTGTTAATTATGATATATATGGGCATTTTATTATTAACAGTTATTAAATCATCAAAATGTAGGCTACTTGTTAAGTATTCTTGCCTCTTTAGTCATTACCATTGTGATGATTTGTTATGAATAAGCAAATCCCAAATACACTCTATTAAACTATCTTAACAGTTCTCATATTGATAGCAGTATTAGTAGAGTGTAGCATTGAATGGTATCTCATTAGTATAACCTTAAATACTGCTCGTTATATCCTAATCACCATTTTGTTCTACATGAATAAATGGTGCCAGATTTCTACCTACAATGACATCATCATTGCACGTCATTCTATGGGATAAAAACATTTTACTTTTTCTGATATTATAACCCAGGTTTTTAACTCACTTGACCTATGCAAAAAAATTAAAGGCACAACATAAAATAAATAACCTATTTCCAGGCTCAGAAAATTTTTATTCATTGTGTTCTTATGTCTAGAATTATTAATGAAAAACAGTCTTTATTTAAATAGTCTCTCAAAATGACACATTAAAGATGTCTTTTTATTTTAGACTCACATTTCGTACCTAATGTTGTAAAGCAGACATTTCTCACTGTAAGTGCTATATATTGATGCTTAAAGGTTCAATGAATTATTCAACCCCTTTCCCCTTCTTGCTTGACTGAACATCTATTGAGTTTTTAGAGAAGTTTCATATCAATAAATGTGTTCTTGCTTTGCAGCTCCAATTTCATGCTTGGCCTTTCCCAAGCAACACACAAGAAAAATAAATAACCAAAAGGAATTAAAATAAGTATACAAGTTGCTTTATATAACTGGATGCCCAAATTATTAAAGCTCTCAGTGTTTATAAATTAAGATATGTAGACAAGTCCATAGAAACAGTTTGCATGAAGTGTAGCTGGCAGAACTCTGGTCTCGTTAAGCTAGTGTCTGTGGACAATAGCATGTGTTCCTATGCAGGTCATACACAGAGTTGAATTGATTTGTTGATAGCTAAGTCTGTAGAAGATTAAAGATCATTCAGCACATTTTATCTTATGTTATCGCATGAGTAGGTGTACAATAAAAGAATGAATTAACATAAGTGGGCGCAGAATCATACTAAAATGTGGCATGAGACACAAGATCAGCAGCCTCAGACACTTATGTTTCAAGGAAGTAAGAACCTACCCACCCTCATTAAGCCAGTTTCAGATAGTGGTCAAAAGTCTGAATGTTTCTAATGAAATAAAAAAAGAAGTGCATGTGTTTCTTTTAAAGACAGGCAGTTTAAAATAGACATATATTTTTATGAGTATGAGCATGCATATCTGTAAACCATGTGTGTTTGGCACCCATAGTGGCCAAAAGAGGGCATGAGATCACCTGAAACTAGAGGTGTTGTTATCCACTGTCCGAGTGCTGAGAATTATGCCTAGGTCTTCTGAAAAAGCAACTGCTCAGCCATCTCTGCTGCCTGAACATATGGTATTTTTCCTCTACAGAGAAAACTATCCTTCCACTAAGTGTATTTGTACAATTAGAGGAAAGTTTGTTCCATTTAGACAAAAACACTGAAAATTAAATGCAAAAAATTCCTCTCCTAGTAGACCACCTTAATACTCATAAATAGTTTTTAAATATAAAGCAAAGAAAACCAGCCCACAAATCACAACCCTAGAGAACCTAGACAACAATGAGGACCCCAAGAGAGACACACATAGATCTAATTTACATGGGAAGTAGAAAAAGACAAGATCTCCTGAGTAAATGGGAGCATGCAACACTTTTGAGAGTCAAACAACCTTATCACAGGGATCTCATCTCAGATATTCTTCATGTCAGGTATTCACATTGCAATTCATAACAGTAGCAAAATTACAGTTATGAAGTAGTAAGAGAAATAATTTTATAGCTGGGATCATTTTAACATGTGGAACTGTATTAAAGGGTCTCAACATTAGAAAGAATGAGAACCACTGCTCAAGAAGTTTCTAATTTCCATATTCTTTGTACTTATGAATATTAGCTATATAACACAAATATACAAGGGAAAACCGTATCTACAAACACTGTACACCACAGTAGCAAGATGGTGCATCCCTTTAAGTGGCTGTTTTTCACTCTTCCTGATGTTTTTAATTATTCCTTTATCAGTAGATTTGATGGCTTTTGGTCTAATCCAGTATTTGCCTAGAAAAGTGACAATGGTGGTTTCTTATCATAGCTGGATTTTCTCTTCACATCGCTCAGGTTCTGTCTGTCTTCATATTTCTTTTGTGGGAGAGCAATTTTTGCTCATGCACATCATGCTTGAGTCTGAATCTGACACATTAAACTTATGTTGTTCTTTTAGCTTTTCCTGGATTTGTGGAATCGACAAAATAAAATCATCTAGTACAATGAATCCAGTAAAGCATTTTTCCAAAACTTAAAAAAAAGCCATGCCATCTTCCCAATGATGTCTTTAAAGATGAAATGATGCATCGATGCAGACACTTATTGAAATAATTTTAATTACAATGTACTTATTGTCAAATTTCTTCATCTTTGTGACTTTTAACCTTGATTTGTATAAGTTCTGCTGTTATATTTATCTCCACTCATTACAGGTCATTAATGGGACTGAATTAGCACTGACATTTAGTGACCTCTTATTTTTGAAGACTTTGTTTATATTGAGATATTCTTATACCTTTTCTGCTTTACTTTTTCTCTGTATTTATTTCATTTTATGAGTACATTGGTGAGCTTGAGTATACACATACACACCACATGCATGTAGGAGAGAATGGAAGTTAGAAGAAGGCATCAGATCCCCTGAAGCTGGAGTTATAGGCAATTGTGAGCTAACTAGAGGCTGGGAATTTAACCTGAGTCTTCTACAACATCAAGTGTTCATAAGCACTAAGCCATCTCCACAGTACCTCTGTCTTTCCTCTTTTTAAGTGAAATACATTCCCTTTCTTTCTCTTTAAGTTTTATCTAAAAGACGTTATAATATTATGTCAAAACTTCATTTAATTAAAAATACAGTATTGTATTCTTTCTATCAAAGATTATCTACAATTCAATATATTACAACACAAAGTGTGCCCTAAACCCGGGCTATTATTCTCAAAGTATCAGTATATTAACTTAAGGTAACCAGAAATGTAACAGAAACCTTTTCATTATGTAGCACCTAGATGCACAGAAATCATAGATATGAGCAGTGAAAAGACATTCCTTAAAGTATTTCCATGACTTTATCATCTATTAATATGGCTTAGGGAAGGAGAAATAAAAGGATAAGTTGGTGCTCAGTAGTTTCTGTTTTGTTTGTTCATTTGAATCTAAGAATTTATCAATTTATCTTTGATTTGCAGAACCATGTCTAATGCACATATTTCTGAGCAATCTTATTATTATTATGCATGAATAATTGCATTATGTTATGAAGGAGAAAGACTCTGAGTTTCATTACCCACATTGAAAAAATTCAAAGTAAATGTGCCTCATTTAAAACGTTGAATTATGTCTTTCTACTGTGTTTTTACTGTGTGTAATAGCTTGAAATGTGAGACAAGTTGATGAAGGAGCAGCCTGAAATTTGCTTGTGCCATTGTTTGATCCACTGTAACAACTTCTGAAAGAGCCCTTTTATGTTTCTACCTTGAAACAGTTGAATGACTTCGTGCAAAGGATACTGGGAATGAAACTTCTCTGCTTGCTTACTTGAGATTTTTGCAACCTGAGGAATTTATTTGTACAAAGGCATTTTTTTTTTACTTACCATGTCTCTGACTATGCCAGTGATAGTAGATTTCTTTAAGAAACAGATATATAAAATGCTTTATTTCAGCAGCAAGAAGCAATCTTTCATGATGGTGTTAAGGGTAGCATTAGAGGGCTGGGAGCAGAATGAAGGATCTTGTGCTTTAATCAATGCTGTCTTGTAATTTTCCTCTTTATTCTCTTTGGTTATAATGCCATAAATATCAATTTATTAGCTTTCTTATTTTTAGCTCAATTTTTATATCTTTTATAGCAAACAAGATGTGAGGTAATATTTAATCAGGTGATGAATCAATAGTGTATAATTTATTTTCAAAACAGTATATTATCCAACCTGAAAATGTCAGTGATGATTTCTGACATGCCTGAATAGTTTAACATTTGTTGTATGAGATCAATTAGTGTTATGTGAACTTACTGTTTTTCTTTAACTTTATTTGAAAATTTTAATTATTAAAAAAGCCTGTGGACTTACTACAGTTTGGGCTACAAGATCGTTCCTAGCTGAGAAGATGTTGGCATTAGATGGCAAAGGGGAGGCAGTTTTCTTGTGAAATGCAGTTGCTAAGAAGCTATTTATGCTTCCATGGATGATTCTATTAAGTGTTTGAATAACTTTTGTTAATTATATAAATTGTGTTCATATAACATTTGCAGAGATATACAGCATTTCTAACTAAATCCATTTCATCTGAAATACTTATTATTGTTCTACATGAACGTATTCTTTGTTTTTTCTTTCTTTTTCCTTTTCTGTTCTTTATTATACTCATAGGCTTTTATGAGAGAACAATGTGACATAACATGAAGTGTTTTTCTTCATGTGTTTGACTTATTTCAATTACCATAATATCCCCAGCTTCATCTGTGCTTCTGAAAATGGTAGGATTTCTTCTGTAAGGATAGAGGAAACTCCATTATAATTACATTCAATGTTTTTATTTTTTAAAATAGAAACCCATACTGATTTCCTGTCATAGCCACTCTGAATACTACTATGATACGCATGTCTGTGCAGGGATATCTTTGGTGTGCTGTTAGTTTTCTTTGTGTATGTACTCTGATAGAGATGACTAGATAGATGGTCAGTTGGTTTGTTTTATAAACTTCTTACATTTCATTACATGACCATTCCAAGGTTTATACTTGTGGATGCTATTTAGTTTTCTTTTGTTCCACCTCTCTCTCTCTGTCTCTCTGTCTCTCTCTCAACATCTGTCTCTCACTATCTCTCTATCACACACACACATTCAGATCATCTTCCCATTTTAAGTAATTCTTCATTTTGTCATACTTTTTAGTCAGTTGCATGTTGTAGAGTTGAACCTTTTTGAGACAAATAGTTGGTAGGGTGTTTCTCCCATTTTATAGGCTGAAACTTCACACAGATGAGGCTCCCTTCTATGTGTCTGTTAAATAACTTTTATCTTGATATGTTTCTACTTGCCAAATTAATTTTTATTCTCTGCATCCTAGGTCATATCCTAAGTATCATATAATGTGAAGGCAATGGTGAATGACTTAATCAAAATTTAATGATAAAATATGACTTAATTCAGTGAATAAATGACCACGTGGGAGAACATCTTACATGTCTCCCTACGGATTCATCTTGCTCCCTACATACCTTGGGGCATTCTCTAGCAATTCCAGCTTCCAACTTGAGCTGGTCACCACCCACTTATCTGATATTTTGTATACACATTACTCATATAATATTCTGTGTTGCCTTCTTATCAACATCTTTAATCATATGCACCCAGATGCTGCAGGGCTTGTGTATTAGTGTCACAGTAACTCAAGAAGGGCTTCATGTTGCAGGGAAATAGTACAGGAACTTTCTACATAAAGGACTTACAGAACTCTCTAAAGCTGCTAGCTGTTAATATAAAATGATTTATTTGTGGTGGGATGATATTATGAAATGTAAGTTCATTAAAGTTCTTGAAGTTCATGATTTTTATGAGATAAGCTTTCAGAGTGTGGTGATTTTTATCTACTGTTGAATTGGTAAGGATATGTACCAAGTTTCAAACAAATAAACTAGAATAGATTATCATGGGAGTAAGATTTTCTGAGGTCATTTCCACACATCTGTGATTGTATTCCAATTTGTACTTTAGAACTTAAGTAGAAACAACAGGTTTTGATATTGGCAACATCCAAATACTCATATTCAAATAATCTTATTTGAATAATATGTACATGATTTTTATTATGCCTAGCCATACAAAACTACACTAGTCATTGTGAAGTGCATAAGTAATTACAGATTGTAAATTATGAATCGATTTGCTTTTAGTCAATGTAGTTTAGGAAGATACACTAGAAAACACTAGATTTGATAGCAGTTACTTAAGAGAAAGGAAAAAGGTGGTTTGGGTGATGACCATCCTGCAGTGCTGAGGACCGGATCCAAAGGGTACACCCTGGTCAAGAGCTCTTCTACTGAGCTACATCCTTTTACTGCAGTCTCTCAGTGCTGCTAAATGTCACATTTCCCAGATGACGTAATGGGTCATTGTACTTGGCTATTATCCCAAGGTAATCTTTTTTCTCTTCTTTCTTTCTTTCTTTCTTTCTTTCTTTCTTTCTTTCTTTC